>JAINUG010000205.1:967500-1245000 GCA_029706075.1 Aldrovandia affinis | reverse complement strand
TGGTTTCTTGCAGACTTGTGGAAGTGGGCGGGGCCGGCTGTACTGTAGCTCTGAGGGCATTGGCTGAGGCTAACGCTCTGTTCCGCGTCCTTTCAGCAGCCCTGCCTCCTTTCTGACTAGATTTTCAGGGAGTGTGCCCAGAGTTTACCCGTACTGCTGTATATATTCTGTGTGTTTCCAAGCAGGGTCACTCACTTATTATTATTATTATTATTATTATTAATAATAATAATAATAATGATAGAGACAGCACACTAAACCACACAGATAACCACATAATAACAATAATAATAACAATAGTAATCTGCTGATTGGTTTAGCAGATACCCCTCCTGCTTATAAATCCAGGTTCTTACCCATCACACCACACTGCACCTCAGAGAACCCGGTTTAATCTTTAGCCAATGTGCCACACCGCGGCTCAGATACAAAGTGAGCTGAAACTAAACATTAGTGGGGACCACTGTGGTGTGAGAGAAGGGGTCAAACGGATCAAACTGAGGACCTATGAAAGTCTGCAGTGTTCAGGGTGTGTTCAGAGTGAGATCTTGGTGTGTTCAGGGCGAGATCTTGGTGTGTTCACGGTGTGTTCAGGGTATATTCAGTGTACTCTACAAATGCAGAAAGCCTGAGACTTCAAATGAGGGCTGCAAATCCCAGTGCCCACAAAGCTTGTCTGGTCCAAATCATATTTTGTAAACAAACATGTTTTATCAGAGCATGTTGGCATACAGCATAATAATGAATAATAATCATGAATCAATTAATAACTAAGCAATATCATTAATAACTAAGTAATATCATCATCATCATTTAGAATTGACCAGAATTTAACTTCATTGGTTCTGTATGCAGTGTGGCAGCAAGGCTTTTTGTAATATAATAATATATGCCATTGAGCAGACACTTTTATCCAAAGCGACAGTCGTGAATGCATACAGTTTTCAGTATATGTGGCCCCAATGGGAATCGAACCCACAACCTAAACATTGTCAGTGCCATGCTCTACCTACTGAGCTACACAGAGCCACACAGAACCATTTTTTTGTGAATCTGTTTCTGGCTTCCCACTGACACACCCACACAGCTCCTGTCCCACTGACACACTCACACTGAGCTCCTGCCCCACTGACACACCTCACACTGAGCTCCTGCCCCACTGACACACTCACATTGACATGCCCACACTGAGCTCCTGCCCCACTGACACACCCACACTGACACACCTACACTGAGCTCCTGCCACACTGCCACACCTACACTGACACACCTACACTCAGCTCTTTCCCACTTCCACACTGCATCCTTTCCACTCCTGAAGGAGGCTCAGCATCCTTTCCACACATGAAGCTGCTGCTCCCACAGCCCAAACCGTGCACCTGTGAGCCAGTCTCATCCCCGGCCTCCTCCCCATCGACTCCAGAGAACAGGAACCCGCAGCACCTACAGGCCCTGGAGGCTCGACACCACTAATGAACCAAAAGGGTGATGTCACCGTCGCAGAACTGAGCAGCATGGTGACTCCCAGCTGAAGGTCTTAACAGTTCTCCATGCTGAACACACGCTGTACAGAAAAACAGAACATGGTGGTGCTAAGTATATATATATATATATGCCATTTATCAGATGCTTTAATCCAAAGCGATATTACTTACAGTAGTGAATGCATACATTTTTCAGTACATGTGGCCCCAGTGGGAAGAAGCTAAGCTAAACTAAGCTAAGAAGCATCTGAGCATTTTGGGCTCCGTGCTGGAAAGACAGGATCGCCCTCTGCGTCTTTCAGGTGGAGAGCAGCTGGGATGGAGGCACGCAGCACACACACACACACACACACACGAGCCCTTCGCATTTCCGCCGCGCGGAGAGAGAGAGAGAGAGAGAGAGAGAGAGAGGCGAAACGTGCGCCCTGGAACCTGCCGCGGCCTCAGACATGACCAAACAGGGCCGCCGAAGTATTCCTGGCGATCTGTGGAAACGGCCCTGACTCACGGGCCCTCCTCAGACTGATTAATGGTTAGCCTGCGTTTCAAGGATGCCATTTCCAAAAGCTTACGTATTAAAAGTAAATAAATGGCGGAGAGACGCGATCCCACAGGCTGTGTCACGGCAGTCCGGGAGAGCCTGGGCAATTACCTGCGGCTGTTTCGGCAGCTGGGGATGTCGCTAAGCAAAACAGGCGGCAACATCACCGCTCCTGGAATGTAAACAAGTGCCCACTTAAGTCTTCCCTGGATATGTCGGCGAGCGGAGAGAGCAGTCATCGGGGAGGAGAGCGGCGCGGCGGAGATGGCCAGCGTCGCGGCGCAGACACGCCGAGGATGTGCCCCCATGCTCCCATTACTGCTAACAAGCTCCGCGTTTTGCACCAGTTTGCGTTCAGCTGCTTTGTTTTATTGTCTTAACTGCTTTTCAGGGTTTTTCTTAAGTGTTGTGCAGAGCAGAGCTTGTGTATATTGTATGTAGGCCTACGTGATACGCCATTTTATCAAAAGGGACTTACAGTATTGAATGCATACATTTTTCAGTTTATGTGGTCCCAATGGGAATCGAACCCACAATCTAAGCGTTGTCAGCGCCGTGCTCTACCTACTGTGCTTGGTGCATCCCCCAAAAAAATCTGAGCAAACCTCAAAAACTCAAACTCCCAAAAACTGCATTGACATTTCATTACTGCTTTAAAAAATATATTTTTTTATTTTTAAAAGACACTACCTGTCTAACACCTTTTTTTTGAGAACCTAAACTGTTTCTTTCATGCATCTGGTACGGAGTCATCATCATACAGGATTCACTACAAAGTATGTGACCTGTAATGTCATTTAACTAACATTTATTTAGCAGATAAGCCACTGTTGAGAGGAAGCGATTGCTGTTTCCTTCGCTTGGTCGAGCGCAGAAAAGCACCTGTGTGCTGGGCCGTGCTGTGCGTTAATGTGTAGACATTCCTGACCTTCGCGACCACGGTGAATCACGTTTCCGCGCAAACGAGACGTGCTAAAAATCTGAGAGCAAAAAAAAGTCGTGTCACGCGCCGTAGATTCTGGGATATTTCCTCCTGCGAGTCAGGGAGGACAGGCAGAGAGAGCAGCGTTGCTGCAGTCCTTCCCTTTCCCAAAATGATTTAGGAATCTTTTTTTCTCTCTCTCTCTCTCCATCCTTCTCTCGGCAGCTTGGCTATGTCGCCTCGGCAACCACACAAACCAAAAGCAAACCGTAAAAGCGGCGGGAGGAGGGGGCGGTGGTGGCGGGGCTGGTGGGTAATTCACTTGGGATCGGGCAGGGGTGCAGGCGGTGCCCTGTTAGTTATGGGCTGTGACAAATATCTCTCAGTGATCCTGTGTGGTGCGGCGGGAACCTTCAGACGTGTATATGAATCAGAAACGGCCAGACCGCCGCGAGGCCGGTGGAGGGGAGCGATGGAGACAGAGAGAGAGAGAAGAGAGAGAGAGAGAGAGAGAGAGAGAGAGGAGGAGGGAAGGAGGGAGGGACTGAGAGCGTAATATAGGATGAGAGCACAGTTTCCACACACTAGGCCTCTAATGGAAGGGTTACACACTTTAGCAATAAAAACAAATCGCTGATCTCCCAGCAGCCCGGCCTTCTCAGGAAGTAAAAGCCCAGGCCCTCGCTCTTCCGCTCGAACCCGGCCAGCCGACTCCCTCCCTCCCTCCCTCCCTCCCTCCCTCTCTCTCTCTCCCTCTCCCTCTTCCTCCCTCCCTCTCTCTCTCTCTCTGTCAGCAGGGCTTGGGCCTGATTTTCATTAAGGGTTTGCAGAGTTTGGTATTGAAGCCGTTCGACAGCCTCCTGAAGCCAATAAAACGGCAGCGATTGGCCACTGGGCTCCACGTGCGGCCGAGCGGTTCAGGGCGTGGCCCCCCCCCCCTGCGTTCGCGGTCAGGGCCTGGTTCCCCCCTCCCTGTGTTCGCGGTCAGGGCCCGGAGTGCGCAAATGCAGACCAGATGGGGTTCCGTTCTGCGTCGGGAGGGAGAGAATGAGTCAAGGGACGAGCTCCCCCCTGTCCCGCTGGAGTTTTTATTTGGGGGGGGCACTGGTAGATGCATCTGCCATCAGACCCCCCCCAGCCCCCACCCCCCAGACTCACCTCAGGACAGTGGGGACCAGAGAGCAACACTACAGCCCCGTGAGCAGAGAGCCCCCAAAACAAGGGTCGATAAACCCAAAGTCATCGGAGAAATTTTACAGGAAACGCGCCGACCGCATTGTACACAGATATAAAACAGGGGCCAAAGGCCACCGAGGGGGGAAGCCTTTTTAATAAGCTCGGCAGCAGCGAGACAGAGGAGGCTCAGCCCTGGAACGGAGTCAAGGACACTAATTAGTTTGAGATGAGCGTTTTCTCAAAGCTGTCATTACTGACCAGAGGAGATGGGCAGATGAAGAGTATAATTATATGGAATTTAGATTCGGCTTTAGCCCCGTGAGGGAATGTAATTAATAGCTACGCTAACCGTTCCCATAGGGGTTTTGCGTGTGAAGCAAACAAAACAAGCGCCCTTTCATCTCGCCGTTTATAAGAAGCTCAGGGGTCTGCCGCTTTGATGGAGATTTTTCGGTTCGCGAGCTTCGGGGGTTGTGTACTTATCTCGTCCCTCCCTCCGGGTTTCGAGCGCAAATTCGCGAACCTGTAAAAAAAAATCCAAACCGACCATTTCGCGCAGGATGCGAAGGGGAGGGGGAGGAGGGCGAGTGAATGAATATTCACTGCAACATGGCCAGGCTTTTACGGGGCAATTAAGACGTTATCTTTACCGCGCACAATAACAGTGATGGCTCGCTGCAGCGTCCGTCGAGATTGGGCCCACGTTCGGAATGCGGGTTGCCCCTAAACGGATCTTTTTTTCCCGCTGGCAGGGCGTGCCACTTCCTGTTTTGGGGAACATCTGTAAGCCATAGAGTTCAATTTGTTTGAAGGAGATGTTAGTCCTGCTGTCCATATGTTGCGCAGGGAGGCATGCCAGCGCTATTTCGGTCACATCTTGACATGAATTTTACATTTTCCGCTCAAACGTTTTCAGCTCAACACGTTAGTCCAGGGGGCGCACAGAGTTAATCACGCCATTAAACTGTGAATTTAAACACAATACAGTATATAAAAACCAGTGTATCAGAAACAGAGAAGACTGGCGTAATGTATCTACTCCGTGAATGACTTCAAGTGATTTCAGTTCTGCTATAACTGCTAAGCAGCGACTATAACTTCTTCTCCCTGAGGTATTAATGACAGTATTTTTGTTTTTTTTAATGAATAACGGATTATCAGAAATACCCCTAAAACCTTGTTTCGAGTCGTATGGAAAAGTTTTAGCCACGGCACAGCAGTCCCAGTACGACCACAGAAAAACAGCAACTTTAAAGTGTTTCCTTGCAAGCACATGCATGCACGGCGATGTAGCAATCATCATTCCAGCCCTCTGCAGCCCATGCAAATCAAATAAACTTCTGTTTGGAGACAAAATATTTTTTTCAAACAGTTTCTGTATTGGTACAAAATGTGAGTCAACTCCTGGAATAAATAAATTGCAAGTACGTACTCCCCCCCCCCATCCCACCAATTAACGAAATTCACGTAGACCAGTCATTGTTTCCCATCAGCTGTCGTACACCTCGTTTACACCGCGATGTTGAGCAATTACACCGCCTCGTTAAAAGTAGCATGGTGTAATTAATTCGATGTTCACGCTGGAGTTCCCTCAGAGTGAAACTGAGATTCATTCCGCCCTTTGGCAGAAGCTGAATAAACGGTAATCTCTGCTAAGCAGCGTTCCGCTGTCCGGCTTTTGTACCGAGCTCGCTGCGAGCCTGAGAAATGTCGTCGAATTATCTGAGTGCTGTTACAGAGCTGTGCACAGATTACAACACCACACCATCGGGACAAAGGACAGTGAAAAAATGGTAAAACATAGTAGGATGTGTGTCTCCGAAGGGATGCAAGCTGTAACAACATAGGTTTGTCCTTATAAATAACATACTGCGTTAACTTTTAACCCCAAGTCACAATAGCAGTTTATTTACTGTGTCTGCTTTAAACACTCTTTGTTCAACGTTTGCCCTCAAATAACAGAATATGAAGACGGTGAAAAAGATATTGGAATGTAGCAACTTTCTGGTTTGTTTTTCAAGAGACCAACAATTTAAATGTGTTTGTTTTAAACTGTTTTTTTATATTCATATTCATTATTACCAAGAGGATACTGGAGTGTAGGTCTCACCTGGGTGAACACAACTCTGTCAGACCGTAAATATCCACAATAATTAATCAGTACATTAAAGTGTAGGTCACCCTTTGGACTGCAAGACCATTCTGTCTATTTTCATCAGAAGATAATAAATAAATATCTCTAGTGGGACATACTGGATCCTGCTGGACTGCTTTTATGTAGCCTGGGCTGTACATTTTGGTAGAACACACAGTCACCCTCACACACATGTACGTACAGAAACACACCCACACATCAGAATTGACCATCTATCACCAGGGTGTTCAGTGTGGGCTACCTCTCACATTGCTTCTGGGTAAAAGCATTCACATTAACGTCGAACATAAGCACTTCTCCCACAGTTCTCCACAAACACACACCATCTCCCATAATCCCTTTCTTTTTCTTAAAAAAAACTATACTATGAATGTGTGAGCTTTGCTAAAGGGTTTTATAACATAGCTTCGATTGTGACTGGATGTGAGGATTTGACTATTTGATTGAGAGAGAGAGAGCTGTTGAATGCCTATGATATAAAGCATGATGAATCATAAAAAGCCCCTGCCATTTTATAACCTAGTCCTAAATCTTCTGTCGTAAAGAAACAGACACAGTTTAGCCATCTATACTTCAGACACGGAGATTATGTACATACCCTATATTTTTCTTACGGTTACACATAAATAGATATCAGCTATTTACTAAAACAGTGGTTATATTAGAAATAAATACAAAATATGAATCTGAGCAATATACTTCATGTGCAGGACTGTACCAATTAAAAATGTACATCAGACATACATTTAAATGAATAACTCTGTTTAAAATATTTATTTTCCCAACTTTATGGTAGACAAATATATTTATTTATGTTTTTTAATATATATATATATATACATATATATATGTATATATATATATATACACATATATATATATATACTTTATTCAAAATATCATTTTGTTTTCTTCAATATAAATAAAGTCTTTATAGGGAAATAGAGCTTCCGTGTGAGTTTGTGAGTATGTTGGCGAGCCCGCAGCTCACCGGCAGCCACAGCCCTCCACCACCATGTCCTGATAGTTTTTGAGGATCACCTTCTCGTACTCGTCCAGGTAGAGCAGCGAGATGGGGCTGAGCTCGGTGGGGACGCAGCAGGCCTTCGGGATGTTGGTGTTCACCGAGTTGACCAGAGTCTGCACGATGGCGTGGTTGGTGGAGTTGAGGTGGTCGGCCAGCGGGAAGGGGCACTCGCCGTGGCAGTAGAAGGCGTGGTAGCCGGGCGGCGCCACGATCCAGTCGTTCCAGCCCACGTCGCTGAAGTCCACGTACAGCGAGTGCCGCCGGCAGTTGGCCTTCTGCTTCTTCCGCTGCTTGGCGCGCGTCTGCCGCTTCTCGCGCGTCCGCCGCAGCAGGGCGTGGCCCTTGCCGTCGTGGCCGAACGTCACCAGCAGCGGCCGCGCCTGTGGCCAGGTGTCCTCGTCCCGGTGCAGCGAGCGGCTGACCCGCACGTGCCGCCGCGCCTCCTGGCCCTCGCCGCCCAGGTGCACCACCTCCACCGCGAAGCCGTGGTTGGCGCGCCCGTCCGCCGTCCACCGCGACACCGCCGGGCTCACGTCCAGGCTCTCCCAGCGGCTCTGGCCCTGGCGCACCAGCCGCGTGTCCAGCAGCCGTGTGACCGGCTCGCCGGACGAGGACGGGCCGGGCTTGAAGATCTCGTAGACGTTGATGCGGTGGAGGCCGGCGCTCCCGTTGGCGGCGGCGGCGGCGGCGTCCGTTTCCACGGCGTCCCGGAAGATCCGGAGCTCGGCGGAGGTGACGAGCTCCTCGCCGGGGATGGACGTGAGGTTGAAGAGGAAGTGCTGCGTGGTCTTCCCCCGCGGGCTGGACAGAACCTCCATGGACTCTGATGGAGAAGGGGAAGATCTGGTTATGGGGGCCAGCGCCACGGCGATCGGTTACAGCCAACACACATAAAACAGCTACTTGGTTATAACAGTATTCACAGTATTCAATGACACATGACACATATCATCGCCTAAATCACTGTATATGTATCGCCACATACAGGTAACTGCCCAAATTAAGGAAACACTTGAGTAAATGAAGGGTTCTGGTGGCTCTCTTATGGTGTGGGGTGCATTATCCTGGAATGGTTTAGGTCCACCCAAACCCTTAGAGGGCAAGGTAAACTGCAATAAATACAAAGCCATTCTGAGCAATCACCTTTATGCTACGGTGAGCATATTGATTCTGACAGGAGTGGTCTCTTCCAGGATGACAATGCCCCCGAACACAGGGCACGAGCGGTCACTGAATGGTTTGATGAGCATGAAAATGATGTGAACCATATGCCATGGCTGTCTCAGTCACCAGATCTCAACCTAATTGAACACTTATGGGAGACTCTGGTACATCCCGAGACAGTGTGTTCCACCACCATCAACAAAACATCAAATGAGGGAATTTCTTGTGGAAGAATGGTGTTGAATCCCTCCAGCATATTTCCAGATACTTGCAGAATCTATGCCAAGGCGCATTAAAGCTGTTCTGGCGGTCGTGTTCTGATGCCCTACTAAGACACATTTATCACCATATATGTATAACCGTACATGCTGCCATATAACCACATACATCACCATATCATCACATATATCACTACATCACAACAAATGTCACCACATATATTTCCTTATATCACTACATACATCACCACAGGCACCACATATAGCACCTTATATAGGTAAATGAAACACTGAGTAAATGAGGGATACCAAGTATATTGAAAGCAGGTGGTTCCACACAGGTGTGTTTCCTGAGTTATTTAAGCAATTAACATCCCATCATGTTTAGGGTCATGTATAAAAATGTTGGGCAGGCCCAGTTGCCCATTATTTTGGCTACCATGGATGGAAGAAGAGATCTCAGTGACTTTGAAAAAGGCATGATTGTTGGGGCACATTTGGCAGGAGCTTCAGTGACAAAGACTGCTCAACTTGCTGATGTTTCACGAGGAACAGTGGCTAAGGTGGTGTTGACATGATAGTCTGAGGGAAAGACCTCATCTATTAGGGGCAACTGAGATGAAAGCACATACTCCTTGGCTGTGATGCCTGTGCATTGGTTTGAGATGCAAGGAAAAAAACAGACGAGCAACTCTGAATCAGCTGACTACAAATATCAATCTTGGGCGTGAGCAGGCTGTTTCATCATGAACAGTCCGTCTAGAACTTCACAGAGAGGGATACTATGGTCAGGTTGCAGTGCATAAACCCCTTATTAAACCTAAAAATGCACATTTTCTAGTAAAGTGGTGCAAAGAACAGGCTATGGTCTACTGAGCAGTGGAAAAAAGTAATATGGTCAGATGAGTCATCCTTCACCCCGTTCTCAACAAACGGACAAGTGCATGTGTGGCGCACGCCAAAAGAAATCTGCAGGCTTGAGTGCTTTTTTTCCAAGGTGAAGGGTGTAGGGTGCATTTTCCTGGCATGGTTGAGTCCCACTCAACCCCTTAGAGGGGAAGGCAAACACCAATAAATACAAAGCTGCTCTGAGTGATCACCTTCATCCTGTGGTGAAGCATTTCTATCCTGATGGAAGTGGTCTCTTGCAAGATGACAATGCCCTCATCCACAGGGCACGAGTGGTCACTGAATGGTTTCCTGAGCATGAAAATGATGTAAACCATATGCCATGGCCATCTCAGTCACCAGATGTCAACCCAATAGAACACTTATGGGAGATTCCGCAGCGGCATCTGAGACAGCGTTTTCCACCACCATCAACAAAACACCAAATTATGGAATTTCTTGTGAAAGGCTGGTGTTGCATCACTCCAATAGTGTTCCAGACACTATTCTAGAATATATTCCAAGGCACATTGGACCCTTTCTGGTGGCTTGTGGTGGCTCAATGCCCTATTAAGACACTGTATGTTAGTTTCCTTCATTTTGGCAGTTACCTCTACATCATCATATATTGTCATATACTGTATAGCATAACACACATCACCACATATGTTGCCACATATATATATATATATATACATATCACCCTGTCCCATGGGGTGTGTTAGTTAATGGGTTTGTAATCTGAAACCTGCTGGTCCAGCGGTGTACTGCGGGTGTATCCTTGAACAAGGTACTTGACCTGAGACGCTTCAGCAAATATCCAGCTGTATAAATGCATTTATGACACTTAAGTGGCCTGATAAGGGTGTATGCCAAGCAAATAAACAATAAATACCACAGTTATTAAACCACAAGGAAGAGGCTAATTGCACCCCAGCATGGCCAATCAGCTACACAACGATGTTAGTGATAGTCTGCCAAGCCAAGATCTCACGGTGTCAGGCCAAGATTTTAACTGTGTCAGTGTTCGCCTGCCAGGTCAATATATCACTTTGTCAGCATTATCATTCCGGGCCAAGATCTCACTCTGTCAGCGAAAGTTGCCTGCCAGGCCAAGATCTTAACTGTGTCGGAGATAGCCTGCCAGGCCAAGATTTTAACTGTGTCAGCAATGGTCTGCCGGGCTAAGATTTTAACTATGTCAGAAATAGCCTCCCGGGCCAAGATCTTAGCTGTGTCAGCAATGGTCTGCCGGGCCAAGATCTTTAACTGTGTCAGAGATAGCCTGTCGGGCCAAGATCTTAACTTTGTCAGGGATAGCCTCCCGGGCCAAAATCTTAACTGTGTCAGCAATGGTCTGCCAGGCCAAGATCTTCTGACTTCTGCTCCTGTCTCAAGCTGTCATGGGATGTCTGTGAATGTTCAGTGAACATTAAGAGGATAATTGTTGTTTAGCTCTTCAGCTCAGGGGCCATACAGTGTTTCCACAGAAATAGAGGCTGGAGATGTCCTGTCACTCTCCTCTCCGATTCGCAAACGTGGTTTCCGTTGCCGATTTTGATCATGACTACGAAGGGCCACGGTTCAGTCATAATCACCACTTTTCCTAAATTGCATATCATTGAAGTGATTCATAAAACGGAAAAAAACGCTAAGGGGAAAGGCGCAGAGAGCACCGAGCGAGCACAACCAAATTGTTTAGATGTTAACAGCACGTCGTTAAATGACAGCACGGCTGACACTCCAGCGCATTCTCCAGGGCTATGCGTGCCAGTGACTGGGGCTTTTAACATAAATATATGTGCCATTATCTTGAGCTCGCAGCTTGCACTGCCCTGCTGTGCGACTTGGAAATTACAGCGTCGGTACTGCGGATGCTGTGACACACATCTCAACATCAAACTTCACAATCACACAGGAGGGGGGGGGGGAGGGAGGGAAACACACTCCACTGTATCTGTCAATCAATTTCTCTTGACCTTTTCCTCGGTCTCTGAAACAACCGCAGTTCAACTGACATCTTTGCCTGCGATTCTCATTTTGTAGGATTGCGAATTCAGTAAAATAACAACAACAACCTAAAAAGCTGAAGTGAAGTCACCATAAAAGTCCCTAAAAGACACAACACCTAAGGAACCAACGTCTTTAGGGGATCTATTACAAAGATCAAAACCACGACAAATAACTGCTCAGGAGTCTACGACATTTAGCAAAACTGATGTTTTCCCCCCCGGATGGAGCAGGCTGTGCTGCTCTTCTGGTAATACCAGGACTGACATTTCCCTCACAAACAGTGTACTCCTCTTGCACTTTTCACCGATGTGTGCTTTACAAAGGAATTGTTATTAGAACAAGCTCAAGCTTGCGTTGGCTTGTGAAATGCAGACCGCATATTAAGTTATCAGTATTCTGCTATATGTATTATAGCTAACGAAAGGTGTAGTTCGGTACGTCACTGGCACAGTGTTCTGTAGTCGATGTTCACATTGATCGCAACTGTGTCTTAACCTATAAGACCCTGTTCTACTTTATACATTTACAAATAAGGTTAGAAATGAATGCACTAAATTATGGGTAAAGCAGTTTATTGACAGTGTAACCTTTCTAAAGTAGCTTGAGCATATACAAAAGGCCCAACCTTCAGGGACTCTTGTTCTTCGCCCAGAACAGTTACTTTTGGATTGTTTAGAAGCCCCACTAAGCGCTGAAATGATATTTGAGAGCCGGCACTGACTTCAGATCAGTGAGCCCTCTCTTCAGTCAAACAATAAAATTGTCATAATATGCAAAACACTTTTCCCTCGTGATTTAATTGCCCTATTTACGTTGCTACAAATTCTTTCAAATGCACGCATCTGGTGCATGAATCACCAAACGCAATACCCTAGGGCCTTAACGTTAACACACTGCTGCTATTTTCAGATTGCAGGTAATTGCAGGGGGCTGTTACCTTGAACAGTGAGGCGCTCCTCCAACTATCGCAGCCAATTCTTCAACATGAAGGCAATATGATTATAAAACAGCTGGCGCGGAGCCAAAATCTGTCTCGCAGTGCCGGGCCCAGTCAAAAGTGTACTTGTAACAATTCACACGGCACGCGGCAATATCGCTCAGTATACTGGGGCCCACCACAGTCTGTTACTCCAAAATGATTAGGCTATTTAATATTTTTTTTAATGAAAACGAAATTTTTTTTACTAGCTCCAACACACGCACTCACGAGCACGAGCACACACACACACTGGTTAGTCGGCTCCCATTCAGAAAAAAAAAAAAAAATAATGATTTGAACATTTGTTTAGGACAGGGTTTAAACTTGTCCAGGTGATGTCACCTGTGTAACGAGGCAAAATAGCTCTTGTTAAAATACTTGTCCAAAGTACTTCTAGCTATGTATGATTTATATGGGAGTATGAATGCAATAATAGCAATATGCCTGCATAGATTGTATCGGAGAAGTAATCTCAATTGCGGTATTTCGGTATGGGATTCTTGGGAAATCTGCGTGCATGCGTGTACGTTTCACTGGACTCTTAAACGTTCGAAGTACTCGAACCAGAACACCATCGCACAGTAGAGTTACTGGCCTTTTAACTCCGTCAGTCTCTTACCTTCGTGGAGAAAGCTCCTAATTGTGTTCGCCCGACTGGCGGAGCGCTCGGACTGTTTCCCCAGTGGAATAGTGCTGGTTCGGCTGGGGTTATGGTCCCCGTTCCCCGAGTGCATGTGGTACAGATCCACCATGTACTGCGGAACCACGGCAGCCCTGCTGGGGTTCGGTCGCCGCTTCAGTCCAAACATGTTGAGCAGGCGAAGCTCAAAGTCGTTGAGAATGTCGTCCGACAGCGGCGGGCTTTGTCTCCCCGATTCGCTGTACCTCCGTCGGCCAACCTCCGGGATAAGTCCGATCGAACCTTCCAGCAGCACCTGACCGAGTAGCAGGACTATAAGTGCACGGACGCCGGAGACCATGGTCAATCTGTGCTGGAGAGAGGAGAGCTGTGCGTCAGTACTGCAGGCACTGCTGTCACATTCGGTGTATTGGCCGCTGAAGTGTAGGATGTTTACCGCAAGTTATGGCCATGAGTGTTGTAAAAAAAAATATTCTGCGCTTTCCTCTCCAGCGGAAGGATTTAATACAAGAGGGTCAAAAGGGACACGCTGCACTTTGAAGTAAAGAACAAACCAAGAGTTTCGGAAAATACATTCCCTCTGGTCACAATAATTGCAACGACAGAGGAGCACAAATGTAAGCTTAAGGAGTTAGGCGGATTTAAACGGGACCGAAAATAAGATTGAAACAAAAAGGACACCAGGAACGACATCAAATACATTTGATAAAGGGGGGAAACAGAAAACATTGATATCCTCCCAGATAGATTTGTGGTGGAAGTGTAAAAATATAAGCTATTATGCCCAAGCCTTCTAAACACACTTATATATGACTAAAAAGGCACTCATTATCTGTCAGAATAAACACAAAGGGAGTTGCTCGTATAGTTTCGGAAGATTTTTTTTAGTAGGGTAGTAGGCGCTGTCTGGACAAAGAATATCACAGAACCATGGAGAGGCAAACAGGTGTTAAATCGAACGTGCTCCACAGCCAAGACAGACATCAACAGTAAAAAAGAAAAAGAAAAAGAAAAACAGCTACCTTTCGAGAAAGTGTCGATCGACTATGAAACACTCTCTAACGTGTCCATTGAAACTTTCAACATGTAAAAAGGGAAAACGGGTCTTTGTATCCTTTCGTCTTTTGTATCCAAAATGCGCTCCTTAAGGAAGTCACCCTATAGGGCTGCGTCAGGATACACGGGGATCATTTTCGGCGTTCTCTTCAGATGCCCTTTGCAGCCTCGCTCGCAGGTGACTCCCGAACAAGGGCCAGGTGTTAGGATAAAGTCCAGGTGGACCAGGCTCGCTCTCCGTTAGGCTCGCGATCTGTGGATGGTGGCGCGTTCAGCTTATTCCCATTACGGACGCGTGCCCGCGGACCCGCGAATGTGTTTTGCGTTCTGCTGTTACCTAGCTATAAGGAAGCGCTTTGCTCGATAGTAGTTCCTGCTTCGTAGCCCAGCACCTTCCACACTAGTTAGAGTCGTTCCACGCAGCATTTCTGCAGAAAACAGAAAGTCTCCCGAGTAGGGCTCTTCTCTCTGTGCTCATGTTCTCAGCCGCAGACTTAGCTGTAAATATCACTCGAGTTTGCCCAGAGGGGGAATATGTATGGAACTGTCTGGGTTTAATTTCGGCTACTCTCGAAATTAAACGAAACCCGAGATTCCGAGACTTAGCAGAACATTACTCCTCTCTCCTCTCTAGATCCCACACCTTAAACTTACTGTTGAGTCTGCCGAACTGTGTCTAGAGGGATTCGGTGCGATCGATCTGATACAAACCTCATCTTTTTTTTTTTTTTTTTTTATGCGCTTTTTTTTGGTTGCCCCGTGACGTCACGGACGCAAGCTGTCAATCATAAGTCGAGGCGAAGGCACCTCCTGTACTACACTTCGCAGCCGCTGCACGTGAGGCGAAAGGACGCCAGCGTTTACACGCACATTTCACACACTCGGGTTGTTACTTTTTAAAGTGACATGACAGCGTAACCGATCAAATAGATCACTTAAGTAGGCCTACTGTACGTCAGGTTTAACACGCGACTCACGTGGTTTCATGGTGAGCAATACGGAGATCAAGAATTCCAAGTAAACGGGCTAGTTTTTTTCCCAGTAACCAGCCTTGCAGGCGGTATTAAATGTCCATTAGAATCATACCAGCTGGCAAGACTGACTGTTACCCTTTTTACAAGGAGTCTTAGTTGATAAAGCTTTGGAATAACATAGCTCTCCTAAGCGTTCGCTAAGAACAGCGAATTCTCTGAAGATATTGGTTGGAGCGCATTGGTGCCAGAGCTTGGGTTCAGCAGAGAACAGACAAATTTGGATGCAGTGCGCCAACGTGTGGCTGGATTATGAAACTGGAGTTACAAGTGTACGCATTGTTCAAAAGTCCAGTGTATTGTTGCGCTGAAACTAGAACTACACGCCCATCGTTTCCACAAACGGACTAGCCAGGGAGCGGTTTGTGTCCAATAGAAGAAACGAGAAAACAATTTAGGTACTTGGCAGCCGACTTTTATCCAAAGCGACTCGCAAAAGTGGATGCACGATGACGTAGGACGAACGCAGGCCGTTGAGCAATGCCCAGTTTCTAGAGAGCATCAAACACGGTGTCAGGCGGAGTCCAGAACACCCCAAAGAACCCCTTATTACAAACCCTGGCAGGACTCCCCCCTGGGTTAGAAACCTAGACCTCTCCAGTTGCACCGGTTTTTATGCAGACAAAACAGAAGGCAGCAAAAATAGTTAAAAAGACAAGTTTATTTCTTCATAAAAAAACAATTCAGATAAAACCACCATCACGTCCCTTAAGAGCAATGCCTCATCTACAGCCGCACTCGTCCACGATCATATCCTCGTAGTGGCGCAGCACAACGTTGTCATTGTTGTCGTAGTAGAGCATGGAGATGGGGGAGAGCTTAATGGGAACGCAGCAGGGCTGGGGGGTGCCCACAGAGTCCAGGGAGTGGACGAGGGTCTGCAGGATGGCGTGGTTGGTGCCGTTCAGGCTCTCGCTCAGGGGGAAGGGGCACTCCCCGTGGCAGTAGTTGGCCATGTAGCCCTGGGGCGCGATGATCCAGTCCTGCCAGCCCACGTCCTTGAAGTCGATGTAGAGCCGGCGGGGCTTGCACACGTTGCTGGGCGTCACGGGGAGGTAGGGCGCGCTCCTCCTGCGTCTCGACCGGCACTGCAGGGGGTTGAGCGAGACCACCACCAGCGAGGCGTGGATCTCGGGCAGCGCGGCGTGGAAGTCGGGGAAAGGGGCGCGGCGTGGGGGGAGGGGGGCACCGTTGCGGGAGGGGCGGGCGGTGGCGGCGTCCAGGCTCAGCGCCAGCACTAGGCCGTAGTTTCTGCTCGGCTCACGCCACGCCTTCGCCACGTCCGTCAGGCTGAGCGCGACGGACCCCGGGCTCAGCCGGACGGACTGCGAGAGCAGCAGCTTGCGGCTCCGCTCCGGGGAGACGCCCTTCAGCGTGGCCTTCAGGACCTTCCACAGGGACATGCTGTAGACCTCCTGCCCCCCGGCGAGGGCCAACAGCGGGTAGAAGTCCTGCTTGAAAGTGATCTCCAGCTGGGCGAAGGTCAGCTGCTCGGCCGTCTCCAGCACGGACACGTTGAAGTAGAGGAGCTTCTCCACACAGCTGGGACAGGAGCCGCTGGACGCAGAGAGCACCCGGCCTGGGGAGGCAAAGGATTGGGATCAGCCAGAAAACTCAGGAGTGCATTTAAGGTGAAAGACATGAACCCCTTATCACAGGTGTCAAACTCATTCCATCGAGGGCCGAGTGTGTGCAGGTTTTTGTTGCAACCAATGCACTACACCAGGTGATTTCACTAATTAGCTCACTTCTTCAACCAAGGAGGGAAACTAATTGAAATCACCTGGTGTTGTGCACTGGTTTCAACAAAAACCTGCATACACTTGGCCCTCGATGGAATGAGTTTGACACCCCTGCCTTATATTGTGGTTTCAACATACAGGAACCGGTACAGGTTTTGTGCTCACTTTGAGCTGGAAACCAGTGTCAGTTCTTAGTTTAGCATCTACGGTCTTAATACACGGGATTCCTTTTTTGAGCACATTGCTCTTGACCTTTGACACCCGCAAAGCGTAATGCTCACGGATTGACATAAGCAATGATGATGGAGGCTCACAAAATGCTTGCAGATCGAAACAAAACATTTTCCTCCACAGAGGAAGAGCTCACCTTGATCTTGAACAAATCGCACAATGTTTCCTCGAACGCCGAATTCCGACACTACGCAGGGGTCGTTGTCCTGAGCGGGGAACTGGGGCGCCTTGGTCCCCTTGAAGATTTTCCAGAGCAGAGAAGGCACGGGGAACTGCGTCGCCGGTTTGGGTCGACCCGACAGGCCCAGCGAGCTTAAAAACAGACGCTCTTGCAGGTTCTCATTACGGCCAAAACAAGACACACAAAGACACAAAAGAATAAAAAAGCTTGCAACTTTGGCATTTAAAACAGACATATTCCTCCTCGGCTCTGAAACCCCCTCGTAACAACACGTGTGCCCTGAGTATGGCACTCTGATTTCTGCCACAGCTGATATTAATCACTTAAATGTCTTCTGCTTGCAGGCGTCGATCATTATGTGTCTTGCTGGATTAACGATTCCTCCATCCAGCAATTGCTGATTTACAATCAGTTGTGAAGCTAAATTGCTTTTTGTAAATGGGGTGGAATTCCCCCAATTGAGAAGGCAGCAAAAGGCAGTACTTCCTAAACTGGGTCCTGTGAACCTCTGTGTATACAGGCTTTTGTTCCAGCCAATCCCATAATTAGCCAATGTTCATTGGGAATGTGCATTTAAGTCCTCCTGTGAGTTATGTATTTTATTTACTTTATATACAAAAGTTTGGCTTATTGCCCAAGGCAGATTATCTTTAATTTCCAGTAGCCAGGTGTCCACATTTTTATTTATTTAGAATCACCGGAGTGATTTTGTCTGTCAATCAACGAAACAGGTATAAGTAATATCGTCCCCATTGGACCGTAGCTCAATTAACAGCTCGTTAGATGCTGGAAATTATGGTTTCAGCTGGAACAACAACCAGCATACACAGGGGGTCCCAAAACCTTTGCCTACTCATTTACTACGTGCTATATACAATATTCTGGTTTTGATGAGCATAACCAGAATATTATTTAGTGTATTGCTTTCAGCTCTGGGAAATCCTTTACTTTAAATAGAGGTGAAATGTATGGTTGCAGCGGCTGTGACTTTGATGGAGGTTTGCCATCTAGTGGCTAATAGTAGTACTGCCATTCACTGCTGATGGACTCTTGAATCGGACTTGAAGGACACCGTTCTATGATGACCGTTTTAAGCGCTGATTTCTCTAGACCCAGGTCAACCTTACTTGAATGTTTAATTATGCATAATTGCATAATAAAAAATGGGTATATGATACTTATCACCTAAAGGTAAGATCTCAATAAAGATCTCGAAGATCAAAATAATATTTTTATATTATTCTGTTTATGCAAGCTCAAAAATGTTACATTAATTATTTATCTCCTGTTAAAGTCATACTTTAATGCAGCCTCGGGACCTACTCATGTCTTTGTTTAAGAACGCTGCTCTTCTCCTAAAGATTCACGTCTCCATGTAAAAATGCTGCTCCTCTTTCACATTTTTTTTCTTTTTTGAAATGTGGAGGTGGACTTTTGTGCTCCGCCATTGTCTCCACGAATACCTCCCATATTTCCCCTCGGTTCCACAAAGACAACCCCTGCCAGCAATCTCTCATCTTGGAAAAAGGACGGTGTGTGTCCATCCCTGTTTGCCCATTTTGGGATTACCCCAGGCCTGATGACAGAAGCAGGGCTCCACTTTGGCTGCGCGCGGGAGCACGGAGCTCCCAAACTTTCCACCTGCGCTTCCAACTGGCCGCGCGGCCGTCTCGAGGTCTGGAACCGCTGCAGCAGCCACGGCCTGTCAAAAACATAACGAAAATGAAACGTGTCGTGTTGATTTCCTCTCCCCCTTCGCCTAAAATTATTGACCATTTTTCATGCTTCAGTGTGCCTTTTTTAAAACTTGTTTTATTTATTTAACCTTTATTTAACCGGACAGGCCACTTGAGAACGAATTCTTATTTACAAGGACGGCCTGGCAAGAGGTAATTAGCCTCTTGAGGGGAACGGGGCGGGGATAAAAACGTATTTTAGAAACAATTTAGAGACAGAACATTCAACACTGAATTAGACAAGCAAAACAGTTTGTTGGTAAGTTTCATAACTCCTCGAACAATACCTTGAGGAGGTCCCATACCGTACATCTGAAATTTCAAACATTCATACAAAAGTGTCACACAAAACAATGTGATGGTCAAATATTGTCAGATTGGGAAACCGGTGACCAAGATCTGTTATTAAATATCTGATCTAATTCAATAACAGAATATCAGATATTTTGAATATCCGATAGTCAAAATATACAGAGATGGAGAAACAGAAATGGTGACAGTGATTTTTTTTCTTCTCCAAATCATTGCCCATCATGTCCCTTCCTTAACTCAACACCGAATGCGTCCGCGCGGTTATGGGCGCGAGAGCGAGCGCGCGCGAGAGAGAGAGAGAGCGCGAGAGAGAGAGAGAGCGCGAGCGGCTCTTCTTCAGAAACATTCCAGCCCGTCAGCCGAGGAGGCCTGGCGGTACTCTGCGGGTCGCCCCGTTTACCTGCGCTGCTGCTAACAGCTCCTTGGCTGGACCCTGACTTCGCATTCCTCTGGCCGCGGTGCACTGCCAAAACGTGGAGGGGAGGGGAGGGGAGGGGAGGGGGGACCAGGCGGCCTAATCGCGAGCCCACATTGAAGACTGGGGGCACATTCGCATCATGTCGAAGCAGCGACATCGCTACGTGTCATGTTTACTTCGTTGACCTTAAAAAACTATACGGTGCCATTGCTGCCCTCTCTCGTGGGGTAATTCATTCATTTCGAGAGTGAAATATTCGGCCACAGGAGAGATTTTTACATTTTTGTTTTCTTAAATTGACCTCGTTTACATCATTACAAATATAGAGTTGGCATTTTGTAAGAATGGCAACCCTTTTGTTTGTCTTGAAGCACATTTAGACCAGTAGGCTAATTTCCAAGTTACTTATAAATCTTTTTTTATTTTTAATGGGGTTTTTTTCATGGTAGCTAACTCATTTTCAATAACTTCCCATCCATATGGCATACCGATCTTAAACCAAGCGCATTATAAATCTCGGGTCTTCTAAGTCACGTACTAAGAGTAATTCGTTTTTTGAAATGTTTTTTAGATTTTTAATGATTTTTTAATGTACAGGCTATAGCCTATTTTAGAAAAATAAATCCCTATGTATGACATACATAAATTAGCTAGACAATGTGAGCTTTATGAACTTGGTTTTATATGTGCATGCCATACGGGTGAGAAGTTATTAAATATGTGCACTAAAAATTCATTGAAAGTCAACAAAACAAAAAACGGAATTCCCCTAGCCCGGCCTATTTTTTCAAAAAACGAATTTTGAAATGAGTTTTGGTCTTAGATATGTATGATGCACCTGGCTATAAATGAGAAGTTATTGACAAATATGTGTAGGGATATTCATTAGAAATTGATGCACTTTCATGACGGTCCCTTAGCATCCATTGGAAAGCGTTTGGAATTGAATGTTGTGGAATATCTAATATCCATATTAAAAGTAACGTACTCTATAAACTTTGTCCAGCAGTTATAATCGATTAACGTTTATGCATACAATGCGCGTTTTCATTAGGCAAGTCGCAATTGTGAATCGACATTCTAAAGTCGCATAACACGCTAATGGAAATGCAGCTACTGTCGAACACGTAGGAGCCACACGCATTTAAAATCCTTATATTGTTTTCCTTATATGATATAGAGGTATGGTAGTATAGGAACTGCCTCCGTGCCCAGTCGCGATGGGCTGTACTCCATGCGCCATTTGATAAGGAGTTGACTACGAAGGGAAATGTCACTCTGAACCTGCTGTCGTCATGGTGACAAAGGGTTACAACAAGTCACCAGCAACAATATAACACTATCCCCAGTGTCATTGAGCAATAATGATTAAATGAAACAATACAATTATATGTTTTTAGGGACTTCCCAACAATGACGCTTTCCATTCCAAATCACTATATGGGCAAAGTTCCCAGATTTATATATGTGGGTTATAAGATGTGGATAAAAAACTCTATTGAATTCATTTTTGGTGACATGTCCACCTCCAGATTACAGACTGGATCAATATAAGCCCTAAGAGCTAACATACTAGGAGAAATGGCCTGAAACAAACTATTGTTTCGCAAACCACAAATGTGGCTACGATAAGATCTTGCTATGGACCGCTTTTTTTTTTTTTGTACCTACAGTACAATGGTTTGGAACTTGATACATTTTTCACATGAACAGACATATTTGGATATGATGATGACTCACTGCTATTAATTGGTATTATTACATTTAAACAAGTCCCTGCGTAACACAATCACACCTTTTATGAGATTCTGGAACCCATTCGCATGGTACGGGTTTGGCCCCGTGTGCTAGATTTGAATTACTTCCATGGACAACAATGAACAGTTGTCTGGAACAAATTTACTGCAATACCGCAGTAAAGGATTTCATGTCCTTATGTTTCACTTGCTATTATAATTTATGCACTGGAAACAAACACTCACAGTTGTGGAATCGCACAAAGCTGCAGGATAACAGAGTGTTATCCCTCTTCTCTGTGTACAATACATAATTCTGTATATATGAAATACACTCACAGTCAGGGACTGATCTGTTGGAAACAAACAACAACAAACAACAACAAAAAATCTGAGCCACTGGATACAGCGCGCCAGTTAATTGAATGATTTCTGACTTGGTGACAGTCGCATTTCATCTGGTTCCATTTTTACGTACAATTGGGTGTCACCTGAATGGCTCAATTTACTCCATGTGGGAGAGTGATATCTAAAGACTTTACTGTGGCTGACTGTCATTTACCATCCTGTGTTATTACTGAATCACTGGTTCACACTGGTTTGTTGTGAGGAGCTTATAATCAGTTATAAGTTTGTTTTTTATTTGTAATTAATTAAGAAAAATCTTTAGAGTTGTTTTTTATTATTATTATTTTACATTATAGATCATTTTGTGTTGATCAGTGGCAGGAAATCCCAATGAAATCCATTTTGAGTCCGTAAAGTAAGAAAATAAAATGTAAAAATGCCAAAGGTGTGAATAGTTTTCATACCCACTACACCGAAATTCAATACATTTCTGCTTCATTAATACCTGGATGTTAAGACTATGACTTAAATCTGGTTTAAATCCACAATAAAAATTCAAACACTAGCCAAAATCAACATCATTTCAAACGGTTTCCCGTCAACCCCAACAGTAAAAATTAAACTAACAAACAAACAATTAACCGACCAGACTTCGAGAAAAAGTGCAGGAGATGTTGTTCGTTTTTCCGAGAGCCCGCTAACCGCTCGCTCCGGCCGCCCACGACACGACACGGCTCGCGGCGTAGCATTTCATCACACCTGGAGCCGCTGTGTGCATTCTCAGGCCTGCACACCTGACAGGAAGTCGGCCGCCACACAGGGACGGGCATCAAAGGATGATTGTTTATTGTTCACAGGAATGATAACAGTGGGATAATAGACGCATTATCCTTTGTCTTCTTTTGATGAAAGGCAGGACCACGCTGGGAGATGCATCGTACTGGCCGACCCGTAATGTTATTACCAGATTGAAGCAGGCAAGCCAACCCCTCCAGATCCAGTCTCCTTGCAGTGCTACCATATGTTTTATGCTTTGGATGCCGTCATTTGATAGGGATATTTGTCTGTGTGGGGTTGTTTTTTTGGATCGATATCGCCATATGTTTTGTAGGGAATGCCTAGTACAAATAATTGTTCAAAAATCGGAGATTAATATAATTATGGGTTCATGTGTGTTATGTGTGTGTTAATTGTAACCTTAAGATTATTTTCTTCCATAATCGATGATGTTATTACACAAGGTCTCAATGGCTAATAAATATACAAACATTCATTTATTGTAGCTTGAAATTCCAAAATGGAAATGCTGTCTCTTTACAGGTGTCTAGCTTCATTACCCAGCTACTTTTCTCATATAACATTATAAAGGGCAAAGAACATTTGAATCACTGCAATTAAATATAGGGCTCAGCTTTGAAGGAGTCATGAGTCAGTTGGTCAAGAGTAAAGGAGTAAGTAAAGGAGTGAGTCAAGAGTAAAGGAGTGAGTCAGTGAAGTATGTGAAGCAGCAGGCCAGTGTTTGTGTTTGTGTTTGGCCTGGCATCAAACCCATGTTTTCAGAGCTCTCACAATCACACTGCATAATGTATGTATATATTGAACTCCAAACGTATCCCCATCCTTGATAAAGATGTATAAAATGCAAAATAGGTAATTAACTATATTGAACTAAATAAATTGGAAAATTGTATTATTTTCTATTAATACAATTGTTCAGAGAATATGATTTTGTTTAACAAATGTTTAACAGTAATATAAAACACTATAGAAAACTGTGTTAATGCAGATTTATTTTTGTTGGATTTTATTTTAAACAATTATCATGGGTGTGAATAATTGTAGCACCAATCTTTTTTGGGGAAAAAAGGACTTATTAAAGAATATTATTCTCACATTTTTTTGAGCATACAATATAGTTGACCTTTATTGTTTATTTCATACAGACTTTTTGCTCATCTTTATTAAGGGTGTGAATAATTTTGGAGTTGATTGTACATATGTATATATATATATATGAATATTCTACCTAAAGTTGTGGTTATTTATCATTCTTTTTATGGAAGACCCCAACAAGCTACACATCAACAAGAACAGTCCATTCTCAAAATATCTGTCAGTGGTTGATATAAATGCCAGACTATCTCAGGATTAAAATACACCATTATTGTAGTTCCAAGAGAGGGGGTGGGGGGATGACAGCCATGGGGGAGTTGGGGAGGTGTACAAACTCCGACCCCCTGAAACAATAGGGGCTGTTGTCATACCAAGACAGCTGGTTTCAGTGTGCCATTTACCACTGAGTGCACAGACACCCAGATTCCCCCTGCTTCCTTACATTGAGTTTGGCCTCTTTTTTGTTGTATGTCGAGGCGATGGAAAGGTAGAAGGGTTTGAATGTGAGAGTCCTGATTATCTCTCTGCACTTCTAATGCTGACACCTCTGATGGAGAGGGAGCCCTGATTGGCTCTCTTGCTGCACTTCTAATGGAGAGGCACCCCTGATTGGCTCTCTTGCTGCACCTCTGATAGAGAGGGACCCCTGATTGGCTCTCTTGCTGCGCTTCTGATGGAGAGGGACCCCTGATTGGCTCTCTTACTCGAGGAGCAAGTGAGCTTTTGTCCAAAGAAATCGGTTTGGCTGTGTCCAACTACACAATCCCCATTGTTTTGATCAAACTAAGAAGGAACCATCATGCGCAAGAAATGGTATTGAACATTTAAAAAAACATCACGTTGTATGTCAGGCCAACCCTTCTCCAGTCAAGGATAATTACATTTAAAAATGAGAAAAATGTGTCATGTATCTGAGGCTGGATTGTCTAACTCTTCTCTCCTTTGTTTTCTGTTGTAATCTGACCACTGGAACTCTGCCCACGCCGTCCCTCAGCACCACCCTGAATAAACAGTTTATCTCGGATAGTTAAAACTGTCTCCGTCATCCAGTTCTGGAGAAGGTAAAACGAACACTGGATTTCACTGGAAAAAGCCATCGCAATAACTGCCATTTTCAGAGCGTGAACAGTTCCCCATATACACTGCTATGCAAATGTAAAATTATGATACAAATGTTAGCTTTACAGGAGAATTTTACTCATTATCAGGCTGACAAATAGCACACAAAAATAAACCAGTAATTCGATTTAGTTATGACAGCAGCTATTTTGCGAAGAAAATCTTCAAACAGGGAGCCCAGAAGTGCGACACCTCTGAACTCGGCTGTCCTCAAAGAGGTGTCCACCTTCCAGAAACGCAAGCGCATCAGAAATGAAAGCCTAAACCTCGTTGAATATTCACACCACACGAGATGAAAATGCACAGCAGGAAGTAGCTTCTCTACACATCAGATGAACAGTTGGCTTCTCAGAAGACTGTGTGGACATCAGTGCTTAGCATTCCATTATTTGAATGATTAAAAAAAGAGAGCAAAGGTGGTGTAATCGTACAGAGGGTGTGAACGCGTCTGGGCCGTCTGCAGAAAGAGCCGTTTCCAGATCAGATTTCTGTTTGATTCGTTTCGCATGTACATTTTAAAAAAAATCAGTTCTCCTAACAGCTCCACAGACACTCCTAGTTCGCCCCCTCGAAAGAAAGCGAGCAAAACAGCCGATTCGAGTAAGGGTAGGGGAGGCAGCATTTCAACGTCAGTGTTCGATGTAACCTCTGAGAAAAGAAAGGTTTGGCCACGGCTCTCATGTCTTCTGCTAGAGCACGCTATAGTCTCCAGCACTGTTTTAGTGCTTAGCTAGAACTCTATGCAGATCTGCTGTAGACAATGCCTTCTCAAGTACTTTTAAGTAGTTTTACGACTCTTGTTCGGTGACAGATTGATTTATTGTTTGATTGAGTGATTGATTGGTCGGTTGGTACAGTATTATTATGTATGATTATGTATGGCTCTTTTGTACAATATTTTCACCCCTCGGGAATTGCGCCTGGGCGTTTGATCTGACAGGAAGTTAGATATCTGTTTAATATGTGATGTGTGGTTTTGTCTTATATGTGAAGGAAGTCCTTTTATGTTCAAAAAACAGACAGGATTCAAAGCAGCTGCTGTTATCACTTGCTCTGTTGTGACTGAAAGCCTGGCCCAGAACCATATCTTTAGATGAAGGGTGGTTGTCAGTAGATTGAGCCTCTGGAGGGAAGGACTACATTAGTTAAAGTCACTGCTTTAATGCGAAACACGCTCACCTCACATCTCTGTTAAATTAGGAGCCCCGGACCACCATGTTGAAAAACAGTATTTTTTGCCAAACCACAGGAATGACTAACAGCAGTGTTTCCATGGTGACCCCCCTTTCCCAACTCTGAAAATGCTGCCTCAAAAACCAGTCACACAACTTGTTTATACAAGTGAACAATAAAATAAAAGAGATATGTTCCACACGGGTGCAGTGCTTTGATAAAGACAAGTGTTTCCTGGATCTGTAATTGTTAAGATACATAGTACATCTGTGGCACCTTTGAGACTAAATGTGTTTCATGTTTAATGTTTAATGCATTTCTGTATGAAAACCGATATCACAGAGATGCTCTGGGGTTTTGAGTTTCTTCTCATTCCTGTGTTTTAAAGGTAGACTAAGTGATCTGACGTCACTGTCAGGAGACGTAGTGTTAGTAAACTCATGACAATGGAAGTGCCTGTCGTTCTTTTGGGCCGTAGTCCCGAATTGCTGATAGCGAGAAATTTAGAGAGATTTCTTTTTAGAAAGGAAATTAATACATAAATATATTTTATTCTAGATTTCCTATACTGGTATTTAGGCAATCACTAATGTGCAGACCCACACAATCTACTATATCTAGACTTGATCAGCCATGTGGTTCTCTCTGGCTCAGTTGGTAGAGCACAGCGTTGGCAACGCTTAGGTTGTGGGTTCAATCCCCACTGGGGCCACATATACTGAAAATGTATGCATTCACTACTGTAAGTCACTTTGGATAAAAGCGTCTGATAAATGGCATATCTTATGGCAAGTGTGCCCATCAGCCACTGCTTGGTCATATCCATTGCAACTGCAGAAACGTGCCGAGGTAGGCTTAAAACAGGTGAAAGCTATCCTAGCCAATGCTAACCAGCCTTGCTCACCTGTCAAGGAGGATAGATGCCATCCCGTCATCAGTGCTAATAAGCTGAGCCACTTTCAGCTCTTGCCATCTTGAAAACGCCTCTCCAATGTTTACACATTTTCTACATCTGTCTAAGTACCTTTTGTGTTGAATGTTTTATTTATTTTTGCTTTAAGGTTCCAAAGCCAGCCAGTGTTATTATTATTTTTTTATTCTTCTAACATAAACGAGCAGGTGGACAGGAACACCTAGCGCCAGAGGCGGGTGTGGCTAACGGTTGGATGAGTTCCAGTGCATTCATTTAGTTATAAGCCCCACCACTGAGCGATGACATCAAATCACTTCGTATGCATTTGAATTACTGACATTTAAGGTACACCCAAACTACCAAAATGTGGGACACTACCCACGATCCACTGCTTCAGCTGTGGTGGAGCTAAGTCACAAGGAGCGTGTCCCGAAAGTTTAACACCATAAATGAAGATTTTATGGCAGAGCGGAAAATGAAACATTAAACATCTTCTTGGATCTGCAGATCTGGGCTTTCAGGCCCAGCATGAAGACACCCTCACTGCCAGACACAGCAGCCTGTCTCTGATTGGCTTGGAAATGGCTCTACTGTTACAAAATGTTACACATACTAAGACTTACGCTCAGACTTATCAAACACTTGCCAATACGCACTCAGCCCTAAACTCCATATCACAGCCAACACTGATAGAACTAACCTGTTATTCTTACAGTAGGAACATCTTCTCAATGACAGCTCGGTTCCTCCTTCACTCAATGGGAGAGATAGGCACAAGATAGAAAATATGTATACATGTTTGCCTTCTATTTTACAGCTCTATGCCATGAGAAACCATAACCAGACTTTCGCATTCAGCAGGTTTGTCATGTGTGTGTTTTTTGCTTACAACTGCTTTACGTCTAACCTTAAAATACAAATCTCTATGTAATACTAATGAAATGTTAATTATATATATGTATATATGTTCATAATATAATGTCATTTTATAATATGAAATATGTGCTTATTTTGATATTTTGTCCATTTCCCTCATCTCAGATTCCCATGGCCCACAGATCAAGTAAGTAATTAGTAATTACCGACAAGCAGACAGACAGGCAGACCGGGCAGCACTAGTGGGAAGGATGGACATTTCCAGATGGAATATTCTGTGACACTGCACGAGAATTTACACTGAGTTCAGTAAATATTTAAAACGAGAGCAGGTAATGTTTTAATAAACACGATTCGGGCTAAAAATACAATCCGATATCGTGAAGGACCTTGAGTCAAGAGTGAGTCACACGCAGTGAACTTTCAAAAGTGTTCGCTAACACGAGGTGCTTCAAATGTCACGCTTTTAAAAACAAAGTCCCCCCTCCGCCCTCCGCCCCACAACATCTGTGGAAGTGAATGTCAAACGGCAGTGGCTAACTGGCGCGTTTGCAAACTGTCCCTAGGAGGTAAGTGAAGTTCTATGAAAACAGAGTGGCCATTTAATCTAAATAACATTCATTATGCACTTACTAGAATGAATCTTCCGCGGGTTTATTTACCCTACTAATGGAGCCAGATAATTCACAGCACTTGTATGTTTAAACAGAAACATGGTCCTCGCTGACAGGGCTTCACGCAGGTGACTTTTCCAGTCTCTGCCGCACAGACCTGCCTCTGTCGAGACGACGGGCACTGACTGCATCCGACAAGCATCCTTTACGCGTGTGTGTGGGTGTGTCTGCGTGTGCTCGTGTGTGACCGAGGGCACGAGTGCGACTATGTGGCTGTCAGTGTGAATGTGTGTATGCGTGTGTGTTGGACTGGAGAGGGAGGGGGAATGAGTGCATGCGTATTTGTATGCGCGCGCATGCGTTTGGGTGTTTTAATACAGTACAAACCCTTAAACTGACACTCGATTCCTCAATGTTTTTTCTCCAGAGGAGCATGTGTTCCGTGAATTTATTTGAGGACATGATTACTTAGTGTGTGTACTGTGTGTGTGTGTGTGTGTGTGTGTGGAAACAATACATGTTCTGTTGCTGAGCTATTGTGAAAAATAATACAAACATAATAATATGTATAGTAATATATAAATAGTCATATTAAAAATATATATTCCCAGGGCTGAGACACATCCGGAGAGAGCTTCTCATTTTTGAGATACCAGTTGTTTCCTACCCACCTCCCTGCTGATATTATTGAGACAAGTCGCCTGGTTACACCTCAGATTGGCCTGGTAAATTCCTCCCTCTCTGTCAGCATGCCTGCCTCTGCTGCGCACTGTAGCTCTAGAGTTCAGTATGCACACAAATATCGGCCCAAAAATATGGACACGAAGGGCTCAAAATCGCACCACTCCACAAAAAAAACCCCCAAAACATTTGATGCCCCCAAAACACGAGGAGTTCATTGCACATTGATGAATATGTTTAAAACAAATCTCCCTTTTTTTTCAAATAAATAGCTGTCTGTCACTTTTGCGGCACGCTACTGTACCTCTCCTCGGG
This sequence comes from Aldrovandia affinis, assembly GCA_029706075.1. Classification (NCBI taxonomy): domain Eukaryota; kingdom Metazoa; phylum Chordata; class Actinopteri; order Notacanthiformes; family Halosauridae; genus Aldrovandia; species Aldrovandia affinis. The sequence goes on along the minus strand of JAINUG010000205.1, from coordinate 1,215,418 downwards.
GAGTAGTAGTGTTTCTCTGAAGTATCAGGTATAAAGAAAAAAAGAAAAGAAAGAAAGAAAGACCGTAATCTCCCAGAATGCACATCGCTGAAGGATCAGCGCGCCTCCTGAGCCCTGCAGAGGAGCGGCAGGAGGTGGAACCTGAGATTCGGGGGCTGGCGCGAGAGCGGAGAGGCAGGTGTGAGGATCACAGGGCACAGCGGCCCACACAGGTGTGAGGATCTGAGGACAGGTGACAGGTTGCTCAGGGGAGAAAGGGCTTCTAAGTCCTGACCCACGATCAGTGGGAAAGTCCCGCTCGGCTGTCAGCAGCTCGCAAGATGGGGGATCTCCACCTCCTCACCTTCCTCACTCCGTACAAATGCAGCATCAGCTAACTGACGCCGGCTTCACTGTAAAATATTACACTAAGCTCCCGAAACTGGAAATTTGATGAGTTAATTGGGTCTACGTGGCTGGAATATAGGCTTATCACACAAACGGAGTGAATTACACTGGGCTTAGATGACAATCCTGCTGTGATTTTTTTTTTTTTTAAAGGATCGTCTTTGTCTTTTGCATTCCGGTGGATGTAAAAGGGAGGACGAACAAAGTTAAGAACGCGAGAGTAGCTAGAACGGAGTCGTTTGGACGAGAACGTGCGCGGTCTGTGTGCGCGGCGTGCGTGCGGTTCAGCGCGGGGGTCGCGGGCGCGCGCGCAGCATTGCGTGGTGCGACGCACGCGCAGTTCGGCGCGAGTCTCCGCCGTCGGCTCGGGGGGGGAGCGGCAGAGCTCGTCTGATGAGGCGGCCGCGCTTTTCACCGTGCTGGCCGAACCACAGGGATCCGTGCCATGACCGCGCTCCCGTATGTCATCGGTCCGTCTGGCCTGTCATCTGCCCCATCATGCTCTCTGAGGGTCTCTGTTTATCTGACCACTCGGGGTCAAAGGGCAACATTCCTGCGCCAGCTCGCGGAGGGAATAGCTGGCTCTGGGGGGGCAGTGCTGAAGAACGTGGACATTCAAGCGTTATACGTTAGGGGGAAAGTTAAGAAATTGTGCCAAACTTTGATAGTAATTTGAGACCTGGCTACCGGGTTGATTTGGGAGAAGAGCAAACACGGGTCTTGTGATATTCCTGTGCTTCAGGCCACATTGACAAGCACACGGTTAGGATAATCACCATTTCTCCATATCACTTAAAATAATTATTTCATGTATTAAAGGGATCTTCCCTATAAGGAATGTTTGGATACATATTGATTCATATGGCCACAGTATACAGTAGGCTATGTGTTAAAATTATCACTACAAACTAAAAATAAACTCAAATTGTGCTTTTTAAAATGGGGGAAACAAAGAAATGCACAATAAGTCATTGTCTAGGTCTTTGGAAGTTTGTTGTCTCGTATCGCTAATCACAGTCTCGTTTCACTCTCTCGCTCGTTCATCTAATAACATTTGTAAAATGTTAAAGACGCGACCTGCAGACAGAACGCATGCATCTTCTGAACGCACATAGCCTACTTAAGAGCTGCGTTTTCTTGTGAAATTCCCCTCGGATAATTATCAAAGGCAGGGGAACCCCTGAATATGTCTAATTACAGAGCACCAGTCTGGAGCTCTGGGGGTTTCCTTGTGGACTAAATGGATGAATTATCAGACGGAGAGATGATCCGCTGCACCGCAGTTAATCCCCGCTGTTTGCTTTGCGATCTTCCGCCCCGCGAGATGACAGGGTGCGATCCATCAGTTCGCCTCGCGCGGCTGACAGCCTCGCAGACTCCACCTGTTTGATGTCCTCAGCTGCTTGTTGTAAAACCTCAGCTCAAAACCTTTGGTCGCAAATAAAACCATCACCGCAGGTGCCCGCAGTCACGAGAGCACAGACCCGACACGGTGCCAATGAGTTCTTTGAAAACGAGTCCCGTTCTTTTGGCAAATAAGTCTTCGCTTGTGGAGAAAGTGTAAGGGGGTGCTCGTATGAGAACATCTGACTTGTCCAGCACTGAGTGGTTCCAGCATCCGTTGGTAGGCTATTCTGTACAACGAGGGTGTTCAAATCCAGGCCTGGAGGTCCACAGTGTCTACAGGTATTTGCTCCAACCACGCACTACACCACCTGATTTCGATTAGTTTACCTCCTTGGTCCAGGAAGCGAGCTAATTAGTGAAACCAGGTGGTGTAGTGCGTGGTTGGAGCAAATACCTGCAGGTCCTCCAGGCCTGGATTTGAATACCCCTGCTTTACAATGTTAAATAGCCTACATTGAAATCGCCATAGGCCTACTGGTTGTGATTAGACCGTCAAAACATTTAGCCGTTTGCTAATCGTGTTTTAAACGTGGAGTTAAATCAATTTTAAATGTCATCTTTCGGTACAAAGGTTAGAACACAAACGTTAGTTTTAATATGCGAGCGTAATCAGACCCATCAGTTTTTGCACGTGGTCATACTGTTGTGAAGTGCAGGTAGCCTATGTGAACAGATTCAATTTAATGAGAGGTCGGGTTAATAACCCTGAATACAACTGATCGGTGACTTTACATACTCAAATGGTGAGAATGTAAAAGAGAATCGTGATGGGGTTTCATCTTTAGATTGCAATGATCGAAGATAATCTTTAAACTGCATGGCGAGAGGCAGGCCAGTTTCCTGCCGTGCTCAAGATACGGTGCGCGACGCCCCCTGCTGGCCCATAATAGAATGGACACAACAGCACGCACTATTTTTCTATTTTATTATCGCATTCATATTGTTTATGCAAAAAATATTATTACTTCCGTGTTTTTGTGTTAACACGGGAAATTGCAATACAAATTTTGATACATTAGGTAAATTACAAAACGTCTACACGAACAACAAAATGTATTTGTTATTGTCTGGGGTGTGTTCAGCGAGCAAAACGTTTTCCTATGGTTGTTATTGAAGGCCTTTGCCCTCAACGTTGCGCACCGTTTCACAACGACCTCTGAAGGAAGTTTGTTCCTGTTTAACGTTCAAGCAGCGAGTGACGTAGGCTATTTAATTATCGGTATCATATCGTACACAGTCACCCTGTCAGCAATCACAGTAACAGCGCTCAGCAACATGTAGCTACGTCCAATACAGCATCGTTTCAGTTTATGAAACCGTTTGCAACGTTTCACTTCTACTGAACACATCCCAGATTTGTATCCAGTCCTCTATGGTCTTGTTCGCCCTCCTGTCCTAATTACACGGGGAGGCAACGAGGCAGGTGTGTGGCGGGAGGCAATTACACGGTTGCCGTGGCGACCGCGTGCTCCTAATTGGCGGTGGTTATGAGCTGCAGGATCTCGCCCTGCTCTACGGAACCGCATTATACAGGCCATTGGCACAGAAGTGATGTGCGGTGCGGGAACGGGAAGTGGTTTACCGGGTTTGTGTCTCCGGGAACACTCTGGTCCTTTCGCTAGTACTATTTTACATTCGATATTTCATATGAGGGCGGCACCATGGTGCAGTGGATAGCACTGTCGCCTCACAGCAACAAGGTCCCGGGTTCGAATCCCGGCCGGGGGCCTTTCTGTGGAGTTTGCATGTTCTCCCGTCCGCGTGGGTTTCCTCCGGGTACTCCGGTTTCCTCCCACAGTCCAAAGACATGCACGTTAGGCTAATTGGAGAGTCTAAATTGCCCTGTAGGTATGAGTGTGTGAGTGAATGGTGTATGTAGTGCCCTGCGATGGATTGGCGACCTGTCCAGGGTGTATTCCTGCCTCTCGCCCCAATGCATGCTGGGATAGGCTCCAACCCCCCCGCGACCCTGACCAGGAATAAGCGGCTGAAGATGAGATGAGATATTTCATATGCCCTTTTGAGTAGCCTATTAAATTTGTTGCAATGCAGCCGCATTTCTCCGTCCCGTGCAGATTCTCAGCCCAGGCCTGTAAGGTCTTTCCGAATTCTAATGTATGTTTTTTAAACGCCCATAGCTATTCTAAGGTGGGTTTCCTGGCAGAGAGAGAGGGTTACGGGTAGATAGCCTAGTAGTTTTAGGTCACAATTGAGAAACTCATGATCATCATAACCGATGTTTGTAAGTAGCTTGTGTTATAGCTACGGTGTGCAGCTGCCAACAACGATGTCTATAGCTGTATTACTGCACTGATCTCTTGCGCGAACAATGATTGATCTTACCATGTATAGATGCACATCTTGTAAGTCGCTCTGGAAAAGAACGTCTGCTAAATGCCAAAATGTATGTAAATAAATGTAGGCGACTTGGGGTGTAATGTATGACTGTGTGTCCTACCCTCGTTGAAGTAAAAATGTGAACATCGTGTCGTCGTGTAAAACGTGTAGTAGCACGCTCCTAGAATCGCAGTTTAAGAAGAAGTCCGAGGACCAAACCCCGCACAACCACCTACTTACCGGGTTCCATATGTGCCCAGTAGGTGGTGGGGTTTGGCTGTGTTTTCGCTTTTTGGCCAGGATTAACTTGTTACGACCCCGCTGTGTTCGTTTGTCCTCAAAAGATGTGCAATCTTAGGATCTCAGCCACGTTGGCTGAATCCACACTTATTTATGGAATCTAAAAGCCAACTGATATATTTTTCATTCATATAATTGCATCCAGATTTTGATCAAGCCTTAGTATAAGGTTCATGGTAGCCCCACGTGTCACTTATGATATTATAAGCCTGGAACTCTAATGTTCGATAAACCCAAATGACAGATATGTGCTTTGCTAATAAACCAATGGAGAGCCTGGGGTCAGGACTAGGTTAATGGTTTCTGTCCAATGAAATACTCTGAATTGTTGTAAATAAAAAGATGACTTTTGGGAAGATGTGATCTTATATGATGCCTGTAAGTGGCCCACTGTAAATGGTGGATTCTAGCTATGCATTAAATGCATGAGCTATGTCTGTTATTTTGGGAAAGTAAACTTGTGGAAAATGTTCATTGGATGATTCAGGTTTTAAACTGAAGCATCATTTGGTGGTCTTTCGGGGATTGCTAATGTAAAAACATGTCTGTGCAAAATTGAAGTGGTAATACAATGGCTACATCCAGCACGTGCCATTTAGCAGACGCTTTTATCCAAAGTGACTTACAGTATTGAATGCATACATTTTTCTGTATATGTGCTCCCACTGGGAATCGAACCCACAACCTAAGTGTTGTCAGAGCCACGCTCTGCCTACTGAGCTACACAGAACCATTCTGTGTCATTCACAGAAAGGCTTTTCGATGTAGTTGTGGCTTCCACTGCCAAAATTGCATTGGACTTTCCATTGAGTTGATCCCGTTTGTTGGATTGCACTGAACTGACTGCTCTGTCTCTAACACCTCACAGCTAATTACTTTATGTATTTCACAAGATGGGATATGCATGGACATAGTGGACCTCAGCTGAATTGCAGCTCTACAACAGCGTTGTTAACTGTCCATCCACAGATAATGCAGGACTCTGCCTGTAACGAGCTAGTCACCGAGGAAATGTAAACAAATATCGTTCTGCTTATCAGCAAGTCCACCTTGTGATGTTAAGCGCGAGGCAGCGTCACCCTGGCTACAGGTGTGAGGCTGATTCAGGAATGTTAACGAAATCAACTACACACAGGCGTAGTAATAATAAAACATTATTTCCAACAAGGACTTTAGGCCCCAAATGAAATGTGTGTGAGAAAATGGTCATGCCTAATAGCTAATCCTCATGTCTTATTGTGCATGCTCATAATGATTGATTCTGTAAAAACCTGGCCAGCGTTGCCAGCTGTACACTAGTGTATCCCATGTGGGCACTGCACTGATCTCTTGCGCGAACAATGATTGATCGTACCACGTATTACTGCACATCTTGTAAGTCGCTCTGGATAAGAGCGTCTGCTAAATGCTTAAAATGTCAAATGCAATATGGAAAAGCTGCACACGCCCCCAGCACTCCCCTGCGTGAGGAGACTGACTGAATGAAACTCCCACCCAATTTCTCAAACGGACCCCCACCCCCGCATCCCGCCACACCCCACCCCCCCGCACCCCCGGCATTCCAGCGGAGACTCCCCGCCTGGTATAAACCGGCACGGGAGGGCAGGGAGAGGCCAGAGCGCCTCCAACACAGCCAACCGTGCACACAGAGTACCTCCAGCTCCACCACCTGAGGAGGGAGCGCACTGATTGCAGCCTCCACGCCGGTGAGTACTGAGAGAGCAGGCCGCACATCACAGCCCTGAACGCACAGGATAGAGGGAGAGGGGCAAAAAAGTGAACTAAACAATGAGAGAGAGAGGAGGAGAGGGAAGGCAACACGATGAACGAAATAAAAATGAGGGAGAGCGAAGACAGGACACAAAGATAAAAACTAGAGAGACATAGAGAGGGGGAGAGAGAGAGAGAACGGTGACTGTAAAGAATGTCAGAACTGCGGCGACCAATAACATTTGTGAAGAAAGGATCATCCTGCAATACACATTGATAGAAATAAACAGTGTTTAGGATATGAGCCTGACCAGTGTATTCATCTGAACGTATCACAACGTGCGTGTTTGTCAAACTAATATAAAAGCGAGGTGTTAACGCGAGCCCAGTTCTCATTGGCTCCAGATGCACACTGTGATATCTAGCATAGGAGCCAGCAGGGTGGTCAAGGCAACGGTAAAAAAGCATACTCCTTATCTGAGGGGGGGGGGGGGTGGGGCAGTGGGGGCAGCTGAATTGCAAAATATTTAGTCAGAGAAATGGCGAGATATTAATATCAGCTGCTGTAAAGAATGTTAGAGCTCTTAAAATCTGCCAATATACAAAGAGATCTTAAAAACTCATCTGATATACACAACATTAAAGATGAAATGTTAAACTCATCTGATACACAGAATTTTAGGAGTGTCTATAGCGAAACGTTTGCTCCTTGTCATTGTTTGACAGATGCTTCTTTGCCGTTTCCCAAAACATGGGTATTTTTTCCTGGTTAATTAACCGAATGTTTATTTTGGATAGGATCCTGATATTTCTCTCATTCCATGCATTAGCAAGAGGTTTTAATTCGTTTTTTTCTTCTTCTCAAATACATTAAAAGTAAAAAATACTGCCCAGCTAGCTTATTTATATTGACTGTGTAAAAACTTTCCATTTTAAGGCAATATATTTAGATGCAAGAAGCTGTATTTGGGGAGGCTTGGACTTTTTAATAGATTATATTAAATGCATGAACCTCCCCCAGTTCCCAGGTTTCCTGTAGAGGGAGAACAGTCCACCTTGGACTGACCATGACATGGTCTTTTTTGGACATACCCTGTGCCGGCCAGAAGAGGATGGGCTCCCCCCCTTTTAGTCTGGTTCCTCCCAAGGTTTCTCCCTACCAAGGGAGTTTTTCCTTGCCACTGTTGCCTTTAGGCTTGCTTTTTGGGGGGGTCTAGGCCTGGGTTCCCCCTCTGTTAAGCGTTTTGTGACAATTCTATTGTGAAAAGCGCTATACAAATACATTTGATTTGATTTGATTTGAACAGCACCAGCACCATGTCCCTGCTCCTGATCCGAGTTCTCGTCATCAGTGCCGTCTGGAAGGGGGGCTGGCAACTGGGAGGCGAACAGGTGCAGCAGTTTAACTTCACCGCCATCGCCTCCACAACCGAGAACAACAGCAGGACGCCAGGTGCTCTTACCTCTCCTCAATGTTGGAGCTCCTCAGTCAGACCGAGGCTGCCAGGGCACTTTCAGGGTTCTCTGAGAGTTCGGTCACACACAGAACCACAAATGACAATAAAATATCTGCCTTTGCTTGCTGACAGTCACATGAGAATTTAAAAACATTTTTTATTTATTTATACAGTACATCGCATTTATTAATTTATACATTCATTCTCATATTAAATATTGAATTAGAAGAGTTTGGCCAACAAATTGGAAGAAAATGAAGAAAAGTTGGTATTTATCGTTGGGATGATATACTGTATTTAAAAAATCAGTCTTAGGGATGGCTCTTGTATTGAGGTCATTTTCATATTCAACCGACATTTGGAAAAATGTCAATTCCATTTCATCCCAATCTTTTATCTAAATTGTAGTTGTAATTGTAAGACTGCCTAATTGCTGTCTGTCAATTTTGGAGGGTGTTGAGAGGGGGTGGGGGCACTCTTACCACTGAACCCTTCCCTCCCTGGGTGACACTATTACACATCGCACCATGGGACACCCGGCCACATTCATCACTGGCCACGGTCTGGGTTCGATTTTGATCTGTGGGTCGCATCACTACGCTGAGAGCCTGCGTTTTTGCTCAATGTGCTACGATGTGTCATCCAGGAGCCTACGAAGAATGTTTCCATGCCTTTGAAGATAATTTAGTGAACTAACAGGTTGTGACTGATATGCGGGGGCCTGAAGGTCAGTATCTAGCTACTGCACATGAGCTATAAAACATGCAGATATTGCCACGAGATTGATTGTTCTGACAAACAGGTTTGTATCCCATGCTATTTAAACAGGCCCATTCTAATCAACAGTTGGCGATTGATTAACTTCCTGTTGTCTGTGTTGACCTAAACTACTTCTCGTTCACCACAGACGTCTCTTGGATTTCGGGACATTCAACAGAAAATAGCTTGAGCAGCACGCCTCCTGCCATTACTGAAGTTGTGAGGTAAGACCCGTTCAACAATGAACTGTGGCGATTCTCTGATAAACCTGACCCTTTTGAAGGCCTCGGGGCAAAAATACACCGAAGATATTCGATCAGGAGCCCAACACGCACACTGTAGTGATGAAGGCTGCACACACTGTCTACAGTGCTAGTGTGCCGTCTGCAGTATAAGTGTGATGTCTACCGCTAATCAGTGGGAACAGCTAAGACCTTTGAAGCGTGTTAATTGATGTGTTGCATGTAAAAAAGCAGGCCTGCTCTGTCTGTCTGTCTGTCTGCAGCGTCGAAGGTGCAGAGACCTCCACGCGTCCAAGCCCTCTGCCACCATCGCAGACACCATCACTGGAGCTGGGCTCGACCAGCGGGATCCCTACCACAGCACCGACCGGTACAAACGGCACACCCACTGGAGAAGTGACCAACGCCACCGCCACATGGGTCACAGCAGTGACCAATATGAACACCACACCCACCGCAGAAATTACCATTACAGACACGGACACCACCTCGACCCACAGCAGCAACCGATGTGAGCGTTGCGTTAACCACAGCAGCAGCCGACGCAAACGTTGCTCTGACCCCAACCGACACGGCAGCGCCTAACGTGAACGCCCACAAGGGCGATGACGAAGAAACAAAAGCTCCGCCCACAAGCGGCGAGGCCCCCGCCTCCACGGTGCCCCCCATCGTCTCGTGGTGGAGACCCGACCGACACCGCCCGGGGTGAAGTTCAACAGACAGGACGACGCGGATTACAACTACGACGAAGAGGAGGAGGACGAGGACGAAGATGTCGCGGAGGACGGGAGGGCGAAAAAGAGGGGCGACACGCCCAACTGCCGCCACGACCCCTGCGCCCACCTGCAGAGGCCGTGCCTGGAGGTGTCCCAGGGCAGCTGCCGGTGCCCGGGCCTGACCCCCGACTCGAGCGCCCCGGCGCCCCCCACGACCGTGACGCGCAGGACGTCACGTCGAGCTCGGCGGAGGTCCACTGGTGCGCGCCCTACTCCTCCGTCTCGGGGTACGAGCTGGAGGTGCGGCCGGAGGGAGGCGGAGCCCCGGTCTTCGTCCACGCCGTCGGCCCCACCTTCAGGAGGCTCAGGGTGACGGGTCCTGCAGGGCGCCGGGCGTACGCCGTCTGCGTCAGAGCCCGCAACCGCGCCGGCCCCTCCCCCCCGGCGTGCGCGGCCCTCACCACGGCGACGGAGAGCTGCGCGGCGCTCCTCTACGGCCTGGCGGCGGCGGCGGCAGGGCTGGCCGTGCTGGCGCTGGGGCTCGCCGTCTGTCTCTGCCGGCAGTGCAGGAGGCCGCTGCCGGAGAACCCGCGCGCCAGCAGCCTGATCTCCATCCCCAATCCGGCGTACTGCCACCCGCAGGAGAGGGCGGACACTGTGCTTCATTTGCGCCGGGGCTAGCCGTGGCGCAGCCCCCGGCAAATGCCAAGAATCCGATTTTGCGCCCCGGCAAATGTCTTACTCAGAATCGGAGCCTCGGCTCATAAATATCTAAAGTGCGACAACAACGCGTATTTTAACAGACTTAACAGACTTAACAGCCGAGAAACAATTTGTGCTTTCAGAGTGTTCACAGAGACATTGGGAAAACAAGTTACACAGCCCTTGAAGGATCTCTTTTTTTCATTAGACAGAAATGCAGCGACACAGAGGTAGGAAAAGTGTACCCTTTTTCCTCTGCGGGGAAAATGGGTTCTGTTTTGGAATTGACTTTCGTCATCACCTTGCCACGAACTTTGACCAATATGAATTTTGAGTACATTTACTGAACTTCCTAAATGATTTTAAAAAAAGGGGAAAATCTCTCCAGTCTTTAGTTATCAGGGCTGAGAAAGACATTCATTCACCATATGTTATGACGCAAGAGTAAGTGTAATGGTAAGCAGTGGGTTGTAGGTTTGAGTCCCACATGAGTCATTGCCCTTGAGTACGCTCATGCACTGTCCGGCCGTATAGATGAACGAGATGTAAAAGTGAATACTATACAAGTCACACTAGATAATGGCTCCTACTAAGCCACTACTAAGTTTCATTGACAAAAGATGCTGGCGTTCTTTCATTTTTATATTGTTTGTGTATCGATCAGAGCTTGTAATTATTAGTATACTTACAGTCCACATTTTTTTGTATTATTAGTCACTACTGATGAATTATGACTATTCCCAAATGACAAAGAAATCGATCCAGCGATGACTAACGTTTTTTTCCACTCAAACGTTTCTGTTTTAATATGGATAAGGCCATTTATATATACTTTTATATTTCTCCTGAAACAAACTACACTGTGTGTTCAAATATTTCACTAACTATAATCCAAATGCTATTAATGCAGCCACTTCATGTAATTTACTGTATATTGTTGCAATGCTTCCCAAACCGTGCTCCATGAAGGAGTCCCAGGTGGTCCTCAGCAAAACTAAGAAAAGCTTCCTCCCCTTTATGAAAATGTCTTTATATTTCATAAATTACACATTTTACACTTTTAGATAAAATAAACCTACTGTCATTAATGGAATATTTAGATAGTACTATGCAGCAGCATGCCTTATTGATCAATAATGACATGATTTAGACATGCGTCCATGTAGTAGTGTTGGATAAAGGTGTCAAAAGTTAACCATTTTATTGAGGTGGGGGACATTGGCCACAGGGTGGTCATTTCAGGGGTCCTTGGTAACCTAGCATTAGTGTGCACACTGCTCTGTAAGGGAATTCTGTCTTCGCTTTTGATCATCTAAAAGTGGACTCCACCACAACACACCCGCATGCACATATGTGGATGGGAGCCAGAGAGGTGTGTTTGTACTGGAACTCAACCAACGCTCGTAAATTCCTGCAGTCCATTTCAGCCGTCACAGAGCCATTTTTATAACGTGTCAGGACACGGACAAACCATTTAACCAATCGTGAAACACAGGCCTGTAATCTAAACTCAATCTGACGTTATAGGGTGTTAACACGGTGTCCTGGCCAAATTCCCAACCGAGACAATATGTATACATATTCATTCAATTCATTCATTCCCTGTATGATGTGTAGTGAGTTTGTACTGGCGCAAAATGGCTGCCGTCCCGTTCACCCAGGTGGGTGCTGCACATTGGTGGTGGTTGAGGTGAGTTGCCCATATCATTGTTGTAAAGCGCTTTGAGTTCCTTGAAAAGCGCTATATAAATCCAATGTTCAATTCAATTCAATTCAATATCCTGCCGTTTGTGTCATTTAATATCCTTCTGACCACTGACAAACGATCAAACGGACTGGACCCGGTCAGATCCCAGAGTCAGTTCTGTCCATCGCAGTCCGGGATCGAACCGTTCCTGCTGTCGCACGTCACACGGATCCGTGACTGAAATTCGGCAACATTGGTCGAGCTGGACCAAGTCTGTGAAGGCCAGACATGGCAGCTTGTTCTCCCGCAGTTAAAGCCAGGAAAAGACACTGTTCAGGACATCATGAGAAGAACCCTCATTTCATCTGAAATGGAGCCAGCAGCTCTGCCAGTACAACAGAATGTTTTGGATCAGAACAAACTCCTGGTCGTTATTATGGATTTATTAACTTGTCTTTTAGTGCAGTTGTTTCCAAATGGGGGCCCAGCTGGTCCATGTATTCAATTACACCACTAGCACACCTGATTCAGTTCAACTACTTAACGAGCATTGATTAGTTGAATCAGGTGTGCTGGTGGTGGAATTGAACGAATACGTGGACTGGCTGGGGGTCCCCGAGGAGGTTTGGGAACCACTGCTTTAGTGAATGAAACATTAACTTCCATACCATTAACGGTTGGAATACTCTGGTCCCGTGTCACATGGAAAAAATTCACAAATGTTTGTATGTTTAAACACTATCACAGTCATATAATAAAAGATAATAAAAGAAATGCATCTTACCCCCGTCGCAGTATACACAAAAATTCTGCCGAAGAAACTTTGACAATTGTCCAGATTTGTACAATTTTATTATTCAGATCGATTGTTTACATGTTGTTCACTGCCATGATATAAAACCGTTTAACCGTCGATGGTCTTCTGCCTCGGCCAGCCCACAGAGGCGTCGAAGATTATCAAAATAGCCACAAATCCACATCCCATAATGTGGCAATCCCTTTTATTTAAACTACAAAAAAAAGGACATTTATATATTTCATGATCACTTGGAATTCATTTCCAAATCACTTCTGAGTATTTACATGATGCGATTATTCAAAGGTGCCGGACATTCTGCCGTTCCCACGGCGACGTCACTTTGTGTTGTTCAGGACTTCCACGGTCTTTTTGCCGTAGTGGTAGTAGCTGTAACCCGACGCCGTGGTCGTCAGCGCCGTGACAAACCTGCAAACGGCAACGGCACACGCCTTATTCGATTGAAGCTGTTCTTTCCACGTGCACGCCTTTTGAATTCATATGCATTGCCATCATTTTACATACGGTCATACAATCATATGGCTATAACATATTCAGAAATGACAAAAGGCAGCAACATATTGCTGTTGAATCTGAGGATCCAAACGGGCATGAGGTCACAAGAACCAAACCTTCCAGCCACTGTGTACGGGGCATGCTTTAAAAAACACGAGCTTAAGTTCATCACAGTACCTTAAGTAAATCAATATTAATATTCAATAAAGTCATTACTTTTGCCCATTTAATGCAGGGGTCTGCGAAGGACTCCTCGGACATATTTTTTTCCTTTTAATACATTTTTGCTCACAGTTCCATATTTCATCAATTTGACATTTTAGATAAAACGAATCTGCTCTGATTTAGACATCCGTGGTTATACTGTAACCACTGTTATCATTCGAAGATGTACATTGTACTAAACAGCTACATGTCTTAAAGAGATCCATGATGAAATGACATCATGATTCAGATATGCTTCCACGCACTAGCGCGCTAAATAGCCACTGCATCGCAGCCGGTATTGGTTGTGGGATAAAGGGGGTTCTCTGCTATAGCGTGGCCACTTTAAAAAATATATATATTTAACCTTTATTTAACAAGGAAAGGTCCCATTGAGATTAAAAATCTATTTTACAAGGGAGTCCTGGCCAAGACAGGCAGCAGCACAAATAAAAACACAAAAAAATGTTGCAGACATAAACAGAACAAACAACAAACTACAGAAAATAACAAACTCAAAAACCACAAGTATTAAAAGCACCGACATCCTAAGGACTCCGCCTCCATGTCCTTCATATTGGATTTGAAAACATTCAAAGAAATCTAATTAGTAAGTTTTAAATCCTTCTGCAACCCATTCCAGTCTAAAGGCGCAGAGTACATAAAAGCCCTTTTTCCGGTCTCTGTACTGACATTTGGGACAGAAAGCGTTAAAAATGTCCTGAGACCGCAAGGCGTACTGTCCAGAACTTTCCTGCTTAATAAATATGCACAGGTAGGATGGGAGCAGACCAATAATTGCCTTATACAGTGGGGAAAATAAGTATTTCACCCCCTGCTGATTTTGTGAGTTTGCCCCCTTACAAAGAAAGGAACGGAACGGTCGGTCTATAAATTTCATGGTAGGTTCATCTTAACAGTGAGAGAGAGAATATTTTTAAAAATCCCAGAAAATCACATTATATGAATTTTAAACATTTATTTGTGTTTTATTGAGGAAAATAAGTATTTCACCCCTAGCAAAACAGCAAGAATTCTGGCTCCCACAGACCGGTTATGTGACCAGGAGGCACACAGATTAGTCCTCTTACTTAATTAGTACTCCTAATTAAGTACTCGTTACCTGTATAAAAGACAACTGTCCACAGAATCAATCAATGAATCAGATTCCAACCTCTCCACAATGGGCAAGACCAAAGAATTGTCTAAGGACATCAGGGACAAAATTGTAGACCTGCACAAGACTGGAATGGGCTACAAGACCATTGGCAAGCAGCTTGGTGAGAAGGAGTCAACTGTTGGTGCGATAATTAGAAAATGGAAGAAACACCAATTGACCATCAATCTCCCTCGGTCTGGGGCTCACGCAAGATCTCACCTCGTGGAGTGAACCTGATCATAAGAAAGGTGAGGGAACAACCCAGAACTACGGCTGGAGCTTGTTGATGATCTCAAGGCAGCTGGGACCACAGTCACCAAGATGACCATTGGTAACACACTACGCCGTAATGGATTGAAATCCTGTAGTGCCCGCAAGGTCCCCCTGCTCAAGAAGGCACATGTACAGGCCCGTCTGAAGTTTGCCAATGAGCACCTGGATGATTCAGAGGAGGCTTGGGAGAAAGTGCTGTGGTCAGATGAGACTAAAATCGAGCTCTTTGGCATCAACTCGACTCGCCGTGTTTGGAGGAAGAAAAAAGCTGCCTTGGACCCCAAGAACACCATCCCCACCGTCAAGGATGGCGGTGGAAACATTATGCTTTGGGGCTGTTTCTCTGCTAAGGGCACAGGACGACTTCACCGGATCGAGGGGAGGATGAATGGGGCCATGTACCGGGAAATCTTGGGTGAGAACCTCCTTCCCTCAGCCAGGACACTGAAAATGGATTTCTAAGGATTTGGAGAGGATCTGCAAGAGAGAGTGGGCCAAAATCCCTCCTGGGATCTGCGCAAACTTGGTGACCAACTACAAGAAACGTCTGACTGCTGTGCTTGTCAACAAGGGTTTCTCCACCAAGTACTGAGTCATGTTTTGCTAGGGGGTGAAATACTTATTTTCCTCAATAAAACACAAATAAATGTTTAAAATTCATATAATGTAATTTTCTGGGATTTTTTTTATATATTCTGTCTCTCACTGTTAAGATGAACCTACCATGAAAATTATAGACCGTTCCTTTCTTTGTAAGGGGGCAAACTCACAAAATCAGCAGGGGGTGAAATACTTATTTTCCCCACTGTATATAAAAGTGTACCAATGTGTGAGCCTAAGGGGCCCTGAAATGAGTGAGTTTTAGGAACCCCCTGGATCAGCGCGTCCGCACTCACCACAGCGCCTGGAGGAACACGCTGTCCGTGTAGTGGAACACGGGCGCAGCCAACGACGCTGCCACCAGGACCAGCTGGACTGCTGTGTTCACCTGTCAATCACAGAGAAAGACCCGCCCTTTAAATGCACTGCTGGGTTGTCTTACATTTTACATTTTAAGCATTTAGCAGACACTCTTATCCAGAGCGACTTACAAGATGTGCATTAATACAAGGTAAGAACAATCATAGTTAGCGCACAAGATCAGTGCAGTAATACAGCAATAGACATCATTGCAGGTGTCCCCCCCCCCCATTGTATGTATATTGACTGGTATAAACACGAGTATGAGTTTCCAGAATATTTCATTTTTTAAATGTGAGCAATTAGTTCTGCAGCCTCTACATGTTACTCTTGGTAGAAGTCCCCGACTTACACATAATTACTGTAATTGACAAACTAATTATTCTAAATAAGGACTATGGTTATGATACAATTCAGAGAAGCACACAGTGACATCATGATTTCACTACACCCAGCATGCATTACATGTTCAGTAAAAACTAAATAATCTTCAAGTGAATTATGTTCAGCTGCACTACAGTACCATAAAGATACAGTGCGACTTTGGCCAAGTGGCATAAACCCAGTGCATCATGGGACAGTCTCCCTGCATTTTGGTCTGGCCTTTAAGACCCAGATTCAATCTAACTGCAGTGCCCTTTGCAATTAATTGATACCCAAAATCAAGGAAAAAGCAAGTTGTGCTAACTGTTACTGTACTGCTCACAAAAACACCTCTCATTCAAGTTTATTTAAACCCAACATTTTCTTTAAATGTATAAACTTCCACTGTTTGAGTGACCATATTGTGAAATAGCAGCACAAACAGATGTTCTTGATATGAGTACTCAACATATCAGTACTCAGTGTACCCTGCCGGGCCCATGTGACACAAGTCCTTTACCTTGCTGATTAGCGTGGGCTTCAGCTGGGCCGTGGCATAGCAAGGGTTAAAGAACTTGCTGAGAGTTACCTGTGTGTAACAAGAGGGCAAAAACACATTTACATTTTAAGCATTTAGCAGACGCTCTTATCCAGAGCGACTTACAAGATGTGCATTAATACATGGTAAGAACAATTGTAGTTCGCACAAGAGATCAGTGCAGTAATACAGCGATAGACACCATTGCAGGCAGCTGCGTATCATACCTGTAACACTGGGAAGGAAAAGGCTAGTAATTTATTTATTTTATTAAATGGAGTAAGCAGGGGTATTTAGTGTTGAGCAAGTAGGCAGTGGTGATGACAATTAGCTAGATGACAATTAGCTAGATGTACAGGGTTAATTTAAAACAGGCTATTTTCACTATGCATAAAGCACAGATGTGACATAAACACAGGTCTCTGTTGGAGGCTACAAACACACCCCTCTGCAGGTGTAAATCCACAGAAAGACATAACACTCCTAATGCCATTCCAGGTCTTACCATACGCTGGTTAGCATACCACCAACAGATGGCTTCCACTCAATGGGCCAACCTGCTAATAGTAAAACGTGGACTGGCTCAAACTGAGTGTCATTTCCCTTCCTGGGGAAATTCCTATGCAAAGTGTAATGGTGTGCACTTGCCGGAGGCGGGACTGTTTTGTAGCGAACGTAGAAGACTGCCGCAATCAGAGCCACGTCTCGGGAAATAACCAGCGCTGTGAGTGGTGCTGAAAAACACACAATCACAGTCAACGTCGTCTCCATAAGCGCCTTATAATGAGACCACACCCCCACGGATGCTAAGCCAATCAATTAAATAAAGGTTAAATAAATAAAAATTGGAAGGATGTTCACATCCCTGGTGACACTACACCCAAGGTATTTGCTTGTTTTTTGTAGATAGTGGATAATAAATCCCTTTGGCATTTTTTTACATTTCATTTTCTTACTTCATGGAATCAAAAATGATTGAATTGGGATTTACACGTCATGAGGACAGAAAATGCAAAACACATAATAATGTCAACAAAAAAACTCTCTAAAACTGTTTCTTAATTAATTACAAATAATAATATAATCTGTTTATCAAAACATTTTTGAGACAATCATGTAAATGTATATCCAATTATTGTATCTCCTCTGACAGAGACGTAAGAAAGGTGAGCTTTAGGGGAAAGTATTGACTTTAAAGGGCGGGTGGAATTCTACGTCCAAAGGAAAAACCACAAGCAGGAACGTACATCTTAATTCAACATTGTCCGCTACCAGACATATTTACACAGGTGGTATCTCCACAACAAAGCTGTCTGTATTTGGGACTTGAACCAACACACTTCTTACCTGGGATGAGATGGGCATACGTCAGGCTTATGTACAACACACTGATGAGGATTTTGTCAGCCAATGGATCGAGAGCACTGCCTAAAGCAGACTTTTGATTGGCCCAGTTGCGCGCAATGTAGCCGTCCAGCTGTGAACGGAATGGGAAATTCCTGAGAACCTTAGCCTATCCCGCAAAGCCATTGCCTAGGAACAGTGTTCTTGTGCTGAAATCTATGGCAGTCTCACATGCAACATCAAAATACACATTTGTATTAAGCTTTTAAATGCAAATCATTAACCCTAACCCTAACCCTAAGCAAAATTGTAACCAAATATAAAATACATTTGTGGCATCTCTAATTGAGGGCTTTGCACTTGTAATTTGGCTCTGCAACATTTATGCCAGGATTGGACTCTCAACAATAGGACATGACAGTTCACTGGTACCTATAGAAGTAGTGCTACTGTAGGCCCATGCAATCCTAAAATCACTAAACACTACTCATACCCTTCACCCATATATTTCATCACTTCTCAGTAACTTACCACATCAGTAGCTCCAGCAAGAACAAAAAGTCCGAGCGAAAGGTGAAAATACTGTTCCACGATCAAGTATCCCAGAACAGGAGATAGTGCGATCCTGGCCATGCACAGGAAATTTGGAATTGTCCACGGATTTTCATACTAAAAAAAACAACAAACCAAAAAAAAACATGCTCATGTCTTGGGATCAATCGAAAACTTCAGGGCCCGTATGTACAAAGATTCTAAGAGTAGGAGTGCTGATCTAGGGTCAGTTTATCATTTTATCTCATAATGGATATGGTTAGGATATGGCCAGGGGAAACCTGATCCTAGATCAGCACTCCTACTCTTAGAATCTTTGTACATACGGGCCCTGGTGTTAATCAAGAGTTGCATTACCTCACTTTATATTCGTTCCAAACAAATGTTAATTTGACCTTGACACTAGTGTAGCGTTCAAACTGTCTTCCGTTTCGAAACTGTCAACGTATTATTTGTCAAAAATCACAGGTACTCAGGGAGTATCCTGAGAATCAAAGCTAGTTTTAGTGTCACTGGTGTGTGGAATGTGCTATCTTGACAAAATTATAGGCTACGCTCATACTCAAACGGTGTATGTGTGTTTCAGTAAAACATTTCGCCGCCCTGCCACAGAAACAAGCGTGTCCCGTTCTGACCCCGGACACTTACCAACTCTTTAAAATGAAACAATCCCTCATTCGCGGCCGGCGGGGAGTCACCTTTCGTGGGTGTGGCACTATCCTTTGTTGGATCCGGTTTTGAGTCCACGACCTCTCGGTCAGGTGAGGGCTTCGAAGGGGAAAGGTTACTGTAGCCCCTGCGTTTTGCTGGGGTACACTTGAATTCACAGGTGCATTACTGACACACAATACAGGTGTCGAATCGAGCGGAAGGGGTGTATGGCTCAGGTGTCGTTCCCTCGACCTACGGACAGCGCTCACGTTTATGTTATTGTGATGGTTCTTCCTGTCCTGAGTTGTGTACACGTCCCCTTGTTGTCCCGTTGACTGAACGAGTGTGGACAGGACGGGCGCCGAACTGGTCTTCTCAAATCCATTAAACAGCCCGGCGTTAAAAGTTGATCTGCGGCCACGTAGTTTGCCCGCAGGAAAGTGCATTAAACCGGACCACTTGCCCCAAAAACAGAGCGAGTTTTTCAATCTGTGGAACCATTTTTTCTCTGTTCGCACGGTCTTCAGCGGCGTTTTCTGCCCGCATGACGTCGCAGCCCCATTCCAAACATGTGTGCACCGAGCAGCAGCTGTAATCGTGGTTGCGCTGTTTGCAAAAGCTAGTACATGCCCTTTCGCACAAGTTAGCAAGTTATTTTTGCAAATTGCCAGGAACATCGCAACTACCAATCTAACGGTTAGCTAGCTTTCGGGGTATTTAAATTACCAGCTAGAACTCGCCCAGCTCCCGGGATCAACATTTGATATATTTCTTTTTTTCCTCTAAATCCGAAGCACTTTCTCTCCCATTTTTCAACGTGTGCCACTTTGCCGTATTTCGTTAGTTCAATTTTACGACAGTAAAGTACAGTACCATAGAATCATTACGTTAGCGATGGGTTGCTTACTTCCGCCTTTTTCTCTTGTTTTGAAATTCTCACCGACCGCGAATTGTCGTTTTCCTTTTCCAGTTTTAACAGGCAACGGTTACACCTACTGTAAAGCCTCAGGCGACGAAAGATTCACCTATTCTGTACATCGTAACATCTACAATACATACAATTTTGACGTGCAGGTATTTGAGTCCCAATTCAAGAAAGATAAGCGATGCATTGTGGGACAGTCACATAGAAATCCAGGAACGTTACTAACTCTTAACCTTCAAAAATCCGTTTACGCTTTCGACAGATTCAGTGCTTTCTGCTCAATAATGAGTTTAGCTCCGTTGTGCTACTGAGATTGAGCACTTGCCGGTACATTTCCTTCATCATTTTCTGAGAAATTATTTCCAACGACAGAGCACTTGCTCTGCTCATAAGCATTTAACAAATGTAATCTGTATAGACTGCGATGGTGAGTTTAGGTTTTTGTGCCTCATTTGGTAAAGACAGTTAGGCGTTCAAAGCTAAAATCGTTGAGGGCTTGGTGAGTCGGTCATCAAGTAAAACAAGGTAAATATCTGTGCTTAAACAAATAAATTCTTTAATTAAAGGTCAGTAATACCGCCTTGATTTAAAAAAATGACACAATGTGTAAAAAACCCCCAAAAACTTTACAAATCAACAGCAGACAAAAGTCTTTTTTTCTTAGTAATAAATAGTTAACTGTAATCCCATCAGCTTTAGCATATACAAGGAGATTGAGGGACCATAATGATAATTTCATTCAGATGGTCAGATGGAAGTGTTGTCCGTGGTTGTGTTCATTCAGATATAGGCGTGGACCACGGTCAGGTTCGTTCAGATGGAGGTCTTGACCACACTTGTGCTAGTTCAGATTAAGGTATTGGCCATGGTCAGGGGTGTTCAGATGGTTTGAAGCTGGTAAACCTTTGACCCCTTCTTCAGAAGATAGCCCTGCTCATTCAACACACTGATAAAACCTTCAAAATCTGTAACCTGAAATAAAACAGACAAAGCATTAATTTCCATAACGCCCTCAAACCACAACTGTAACTGTATCTTTCCCCTGTATCAAGATCTAATGAAAACATACTCAATTTCACTTAAAATTGACCACATGTAAAAACTAAGGTGCAATTGTGATTATATAGTAGAGACACACCTATGTAAGTGCAATGTCACTATACTGTACATTAATACTTAGGGGTTCCCAAACCTTTATAATCCAAGGCCCCCTAAAAATGACTGCCCCATTTCTGAGGACCCCCACCACAGTAAAATGGTTAACTTTTGACATTATTCAATACCCACCACTGGCTGCAATGCAGCACACACAAGTACATTAAATGTCTCAAACATGGTTTTACTATACCACATAAATATAGGTCTGTAACTAGGTAACCGCCAAAATAAAGGAAACACTTTAGTAAACGAAGGGTTCTATCACGGTTTAGGTCCACACAACCCCTTAGAAGGCAAGGTAAACGGCAATAAATACAAAGCTATTCTGAGTGAGCATTTAGCTCCTGATGGGAGTGGTCTCTTCCAGGATGACAATGCCCCCATTCACAGGGCACAAGTGGTCACTGAATGGTTTGATGAGCATGAAAACGATGTAAACCATATGCCATGACCGTCTCAGTCACCAGATCTCAAACTACTGAACACTTATGGAAGATTCTGGAGTGGCGCCTGAGACAGCGTTTTCCACCACCATCAACAAAACACAGAATTATGCAATTTCTCGAGGAAGAATGATGTTGCATCCCTCTAATAGAGTTCCAGACACTTGTACAATCTATACCAGGGTGCGTTGAAGCTGTTCTAGCAGCTCGTGGTGGCCCAATGCCCTATTAAGACACTTCATGTTGGCGTTTCCTTTATTTTGGCAGTTACCTGTGAAATATGGGAATATAAACAAAATATTCTAAAAAAAAAAAAAAAAATTCATTTTGCAGGTGGCAGTCTTGGAGCTGTAATCTGGCCATCTTATCATACATATAACCAGGCAGTCCTGAGGGTGAAAGCCTGGGGGCAGAATCCACCTGGCAGTCTAGTGTAATGGTTAGGGAAATGCACCTGAGGGTGAAAGCCTGGGGGCAGAATCCACCTGAGGGTGAAAGCCTGGGGGCAGAATCCAGGTGGCAGTCTAGTGTAATGGTTAGGGAAATGCACCTGAGGGTGAAAGCCTGGGGGCAGGATCCACCTGAGGGTGAACGCCTGGGGGCAGAATCCAGGTGGCAGTCTCGTGTAATGGTTAGGGAAATGCACCTGAATGTTGAGCTCTCTGGCAAGCTGCCGCAGCTGCTGCAGCTCAAACGTGGTCTTGTAGGTGCGCTGCCGCGATCTGGTTCAGCGCCGCCACAAACTTCTTCACCTGCGACCGCTTGCTCATCCCCGAGCCCATCTGGGAGCGGTCGAAGTCCAACCGCCCAAACTCGTCCTGGTAGGTGTCCAGCATGCTGTGGGGGACATAAACAGGGTGACTGCTGCTGCTGTACGAAACAGGAAACAGGAAACAGGAAACGGGAAACAGGAAATGGGACAGTGGCTAGTATAAATAAGAGGAGGGGCATACATTGAATACGGATGCAGCGTGTTGCCAGGCCTGTGATACAGAGGTCATACATGTCTTATAATTAATCTGTCTTTAGGGAAAGGATAGAAAATTGAGTTAATTTATATTATACATGAATGTATTCACCTTAAGGTACCGTACTGTAGCCATGGTGCACCTTAAGGGTAACAGTACTGGGAACAGCTTATTATGGCCTACTTCTGCTATAGAGTGAACCACACCTTTACAGTGTTAAGAAACAAAAGAAGAGGGTTTGGAAAATGTGCAAAATATAAAGATATAAAAACCAAAAAATAGATGCATAACATTATTAGCCACAAAAAAAGTGTAAAATTACTTTTGGCAAATGTTAACACATTTTAGGAAAGTTGTGACAAACAGAAAAGCTAAAATGCTTCTTAAATGTTACGAGTTAAAATGGTAAAAGGTTGACAATGCTTTAGATCTTACCTGTGTTTCATGATTTCGACGACTTCTTCAGCATCTGTTTTTGTCGCTTTCTCACGTAGTTCCAGCTTTGCCCTAGCCTTTAAGGCAAACGAGTTCAAATAGTGCAGATAAAAGCATGTTCAAATAGTGCAGATAAAAGCATGTTCTTATGGTCGTCAGCCCCGATCGGAGCGGCATTTGACTGTCCGCCTCTGGGGACCACACCGCCGAGGAGAAGGTTAATGGAGTCCGTGGAAGATCTCCGACCAGGAATACGTCCCACTTTTGAAAAAATAAATAAAAATAGGGTTTTGGCTACAAAATTGGGAGAAAAACGTTCTGTTGCCCAGCAGCTGACCACGTCCCAGTTTTGAGGCTTTCACAAACGTTTGTTGCCCAGCAGCTGACTGGACAAGCAGGACGAAAGTGGTTTTAGATTTCCATACAACTAGAGGTTACTGTCCCACAAGCATTTTGTGATCTTTCTACAATGTAAAGATTCTGATTTGGCAGTGATATTTTAGAAATTGTGCAGCAACATCCATAACTAAATTTCTTTGTTTTCTTAATTTATTTTCTTAATCGAGCACGCAAAATAAACCTGTAAAATGCCTCTTTGTAAATAACTGCAATTTAAAAAAAATGATTATTTTTTCGATTACCCCGTTTTCCTCCCAATTTGGTAGCCAATTACTCCCACTGCACTTAGTTCAATCCCTTCCCTCGTAGTTCGCTGCCGTAGTCCTGTGACCAGCAGTAACAATGACGACGCTGCCTCCTTCGAGACAGCACTCGTCATGCCGTTGACTGTAATTACGGTACCCCAGAGCCACTCCTGTGCGCAGTGAACTGTGTCGGCTTCCCTACCCCCTCTCTGGGGCGGACAGCCAATTGCCGCCCCGATGGCACTCCCGACCAGAGCTGACTCTGGCGCGAATAACTGCGGTTTTTGAGGAATTATTTTTGGTGAAGGGCTGGATTTGCGGACGTTCAGTACCAGTCAAAAGTTTGAGTACACCTGCTGGAAACTAGGTTTATCTCATAACTGACAATGTTTTACACCGTATACATTTTTGCATATACTTGAAAATGACACATGTAACAATAAACAAAAGGGGACATTTGTGGGTTGCTTTGCTTTGACTCTTCTGTCCAGTTCGTCTCATACAAGTTCTATGGGATTGAGGTCTGGACACTGGGTAGGCCAGGTCATTAGTTTGAGTTGTCCTTCACGTTCCTCCTTCACCAGATAGTTCTTGCACAACTTCAAGGTATGTTTGGAGTCGTTATCTTGCTAAAGAATGAAGGAGTGACTGCTAAACGCCTAAAATGGTGCTTTGACTGGAACTGTATATTGATTCTGCATTTAATTTTGAGACCATCAAGGAATCATGGAACCCTGGAGGGAAAACAATTCAACAATTAGCTGTCAGTTGGAATGAACCCCAGAAATGTGTGGATCCCTGTCACAGTACCACTGCTGTCTCTCTGTCTATACAGGGGAAGGCCTATGAAGGCAGGTTATGGGAGGACTCAAATGACCACTTAAATTAATGAGGGGTGGAAAATTCACAGAGAGAAGGGTGTCAAATACAAATCCTCTAAGTACATTTGACATTTTAGGCATTTAGTAGACTTTTACTACTCTGGGCTGGCAGTGTAGTGTAATGGTTAGGGAGCTGAGCTTGTGACTGAGAGGTTGCTGGTTCAATTCCCAGGTGGGGCACTGCTGTTGTACCCTTGAGCAAGGTACTTAACCTGAATTGCTTCAGTAAAATATCCAGCTGTATAAATGGATTGTATGTAAAGAAATGTAAACTGTGTAAGTCACTCTGGATAAGAGCGTCTGCTAAATGCCTAAAATGTCAAATGTTGAAAAAAAAAAAAAAAATGTTTTACAATAAGTGCATTTAAAATGGCAAGAATGAGGTATGCAGCCACCCAAAACTGGAGTGACCTTAAACAAACTGGTCAAACTCTCATCCTATGTACCCCCGACTGCTTTTAGAAATAAGATGTTGAAAAACCTAAACGTTTTAATTGATGCTTGTAACTGATGTTATATTTATGTGTATTTCTTATATGAATTGTGTTTAACATCACCACAACCTTCATATGCCTGTCACACGTCTTTCAATGTTCACATCTCTTGGTCAGAGAAAGTGTTCTCACCAACCTACGTGGTTAAATGAAGGAAAAGTACAAAGTGTATAAAACATAAAGGAATGACTGAATACCAGAGCAGGGCAGGAGTGATTCAGAGCACAGAAACGCTGAGCCAAGGCCAGGGAGGGGAGTACAGGGTTACGCCAGACTGAGTGGGCAGTAAAGACAGGAGAGAGTTATGCATTCCACAGAGGAGGGTGACAAAGCAGGAAGCACATAGTGTGTGCGTGCGTTATCTCACTGAGGTGTATGAGAGACTCCAGGTGGCACGTGGAGATTGTGGTGTGTGTGTGTGTGTGTGTGAGCGAGTGTTTGTGTGTGTGTGTATGTTACCTCGGTGAGCCGTATGAGAGACTCCAGTTGGCGTGTGGTGATGGGTGTGTGTGTGTGTGCGTGTGTGTGTGTTACCTCGGTGAGGCGTATGAGAGACTCCAGTTGGCGTGTGGTGATGGGTGTGTGTGTGTGCGTGTGTGTGTGTTACCTCGGTGAGGCGTGTGAGAGACTCCAGTTGGCGCGTGGTGATGGGGGTGCTGTCTGCAGAGTGGTTCTGTTTGCGCAGCTCCAGGTAGAAGTCCTGCAGGGTCTGCGCAGCCTCTGCAGACAGCGTGGGGCGCACGTAGTGCCGGGCGTAGCCCACGTACTTCCTCAGCAGCTGGTGGGGGATGGGGTCCACCACCTCCCCGGGGAGAACCTGCGAGCCCCACACAAATATCAACCAATCACAAACACACGCATCTCATTCACCGGCCAGCCAGGCTCAGTAGAAAAGGGCTTTATTTCCCCCCCTCCACTGTTAGTATCCAATTCCCTCTCTCTTTTTTCATGCCAATCATCCCCTCCCTCATATGAGAACTTGCTGCCGTAGTCCGGCCGGTAGCGAGCTCTGCACTGCCTCCTTCACCTGTACTCCCAACCGCTGTATTCCCGCCTAGGCGAAGCCTGTCACCGACGAACAGGACCACTCATATATGCAGCGAGTCTTTTTCTGCATTTATCCCTCCCACCAGGGGCGGACAGCCAATTGCCGCCCCCTTGCGGCGCTCCGGCCAGAGCCGAAACTGGCGCGACCAGTGGAATCGAACCCCGGTTGCCATGGCTAGCGTCGAACGCTCTTACCGCTAGACCACGAGGGAGGCCGCATAAAGATCTTTCATGACCAAGGGCATCACCTTGAGCCGTTCGGATAAGGGCCTGTCCGAGAAGACCTCCAGCACGGAGACGTTGGAGTCCTGCGTGGGGGTCCGGGTGACCGTGGCGCTGCTCAGCACCCCCTTCCTCCCTGAGCGCATGGCCATCACGTGCTCCGACAGAAGGTTGTCGTGGTCCTCGTTGGGCGTGTCCAGCAGGATGAAGACCAGGTCAAACCGGGACAGGAGCGCACTGCCCATCCTGGAGGGGGCGCGTAGCACAGTCAGCGTTCGGTCACACAGCCACGCCCACAGCGCGAGACGTTAATAAGACTCCCGGTGCGTAGCAGTTTGAGCCATTCCAGGCTTTACTAGAAGCATGCTGGTGTACTGAGTGGAATCGGCTTGTTATTCGCCTTTAAGTCAACAGGGCACACCTGTACCACTGACAGTCCCTCGACTTACAGTACCAGTCAAAAGATTAAGTACACCTTCCATCTGGATTAGGGCTAATCGGGCACTCCTAGCGACCCGAAACACTATCTGGTGAAGTGTGGAAAGTGGAAAGTGAAGGACAACTCAAACTGATGACCTGGCCTGCCCAGTGTCCAGACCTCAATCCTATAGAACTTGTATGGGATGAACTGGACAGAAGAGTCAAAGCAAAGCAACCCACAAGTGTCTCTGGGAATTGCTGCAGGAGAGCTGGGAAGACATGTCGGGTGATTTCCTGCTGAAATGTATTAACCAAATGGCCCGTGTTTGTGAGGCTGTTATCAAGGCAAAGGGTGGCTATTTTGAGGAATCCAAGATTCAATTTTCAATAAAAATTTCTTGAACATTGCTTTGATGTTCCTTTTGTTTATTGTTACATGTGTTTTTCGTAATTTTCAAGTATTTACAGAAACCTATACGGTGTAAAACATTGACAATTATGAGATAAACCTAGTTTCCAGCAGGTGTACTCAAACATTTGACTGGTACTGTATATTGGTGGACAAGGTGAACACTTGAACAGATGGACATTGGAGGAGCTTACTTGAGGTTCTCGGAGACGGTTTTGCCCTTGTTGTAGTGCCCGCCCACAGGGTTGGCCGCGGCGATGATGGAGGTGCGGGCGGGCAGGGTGCAGACGATGCCCGCTTTGGCCAGGCTGATGCTCTGCTGCTCCATGGCCTCCAGCAGGGCCTGGTGCTGG
The DNA here is from genome assembly GCA_029706075.1 of Aldrovandia affinis. Classification (NCBI taxonomy): domain Eukaryota; kingdom Metazoa; phylum Chordata; class Actinopteri; order Notacanthiformes; family Halosauridae; genus Aldrovandia; species Aldrovandia affinis. The sequence continues at coordinate 1,187,959 of JAINUG010000205.1, read as the reverse complement.
TTGCCCATCTTGTCAAACTCATCAATGCAGCACACACCTGAGGCAGGTACAATCGATACGGCAACGTGTGGGCAGATACAGCACACCTGAGGCAGGTACAATCAATATACCTCATTAACACACCTGGCTGTATGTGAGTTATGGGTCCTCGTTGTGGTCGTTTGTCGTGTCATGTTGCAAATGGTTTTAAATGCTTGTTTTTGTTTTCAGTCATTGTATGCACTGATTTTAAACTGTAACACTAATTTTATTGATTGATTGAACTATCAATGCCCATCAAGGGACTGGTGTTGGAAATGAGCTTTGGCTATATACACATGTACAGTGCATTGGGCACTGCTTCTGCGGCTGTCAATGGTCTCTGTGCTGTGTTGTCCTTTACAAATAAACAAATAAATAAATAATACATTTTATGGGCCCTTGAGATTAAAAAAGTTAGACACCTCTAGTCTAGCATATGGAAACAGCGCTTCTGTAAATACCTTGATCCCCCAAAACCAAGGCCCCGGCCTCCAAGGCGTAGTCTCCGGACCCGCTGTCCCGGGACAAGGTCACAGTCAGCCCTGAGGTGGTGGTGGTGTTCCCGCAGACGTAGATCCCCCGTGGGGCGACGTTACACACCGCCTGCCAGGGAACCAAGGAGGGCAAACAGACAGTCAGCTAAAAGGTCAGTCCCTCAAAGCAGTCTGAATACTCAGAACTCAGTCTGTAGGCTGTGTATGTCCCACCCTGTTTCCCCACTGTCCACCTCAGAGAAATACTACTTTCCCCTGGTGAAGATAGCACCCCACTTGCCACTGTGGTGCATACATTCGAAAGCTACTTTTGCCAGCACGCGCTTGCAGCCTGCTTAACAACACAAATAATAATTAAAAAATATCCGTATTATTATTAATAATAATAATAATAATAATAATAATAATTGAAATAATAACAGAACTCATAACCATCACCTACCTGTAGCATCTGGCTCTTGCCCAGTCCCGGGTCTCCCACGACCAGCATGTGAGGGTCTCCTCGGACTGGGATGCGGTTCTTATCGTCCGCAAACCTCTGACAGCCTCCGAACAGAGCGAGCGCCAGTCCCGCCTTCACCAGCTGGGGATCAGAGACGCAGAACAGCCTCACCTCGCACCCGGGACCCAGAGGGCGCTTACAGCCCGTCCTGTGTGTGAATGTCTGCATGCAGCGAGACCACGTCTGTTCTTACCAAGTGCCCGTAGATGGCTGGACAAAGAGAACTGCAAGACAAAGAAAGATGGACAGCAGTCAGAACTGAGTCGGCATGTAGTATAATGTATAATGTAGTGTAATGGTTAGGGAACTGGACTTGTAACTCAGAGGTTGCTGGTTCAATTCCCAGGTGGGACATATCTGCCTTGTACCCTTGAGCAAGGTACTTAACCTGAATTGCTTCAGTAAAATATCCAGCTGTATAAATGGATTGAATGTTAAGAAATGTAAAACTGGATAAGAGCTCTGGATAAGAGCGTCTAAAATGCTAAAATGTAAATGTAAATGAGTTGCGGGACTGTGTGAAGCATGCCCACCCTTCTTCGGACGGGACCTTGAACAAGACGGAAATGCTCCACACACAAAAATCAATAAAAAAAGCTGTATTACTGTGACAAAAAGTGTTCTGTGGCGTACGGCCACCCCCGTTCTCACTTGACGATCAGCTTGAGCAGGTCCTCCTGGGCCTGGATCTCCTGTATGGCGTAGAGGTCTTTGAGGGAGAACTCCACTGACGCTCCCTCAGTCTCCGTCCCCATGTCCTCCTTGGACCTCTGCCCCTTGGAGTTGCTGACTGAGTTCACCTCCACATACAGCAGGAACATGCACTTGTCCTTTTTATTCCTCCCGTTTCCTGAGGCAGACGGACAGACAGACAGAGAAAGAGACAGACCTATTCAAATACATTTTCGCTCATCGGTGCACACCTTTCCAAAACAAAGCCAGCTAACTGAGCAGACAAGGAAATATATACTTTTTTACTGATTAGAGCAAATGCAGAATGGATCATTTCCTGGAGGTGACACATTTCCTGAGTGTGGCATGTTTCCATAAGAAAATAATAGACAGTCAAATGATAGCTGGGTGACAGATTGCTTTGCCAGGTTACAGAACCTTTATCTTCAAATAAATACCCAGTTTGCCTTTTTTTGTATTTTTTAATTTCTTATAACACTCAGTATGCATTCCCATTCATACAGGTTTCATACATTGACTTCAGTGCATGGCTCTGTACAACCTGCATGCATGTTTCAACGCACAGCTCTGACACTCTCACACGGAAAACGTAAGGCAATTCAGCTGCTGTAAACTAGGGTATTAATAAACTAGGAGTATTCAGATGAGCTTAGGAAAGAGGAGCTCTGCTGCCCCCTGATGGCTGGAGGTGAAATCTGCAGGCCACCTGGCCCTGTCCTGTAATCATGACCTCAGATGTGCCTCCAGTCTAAATATAAAGACAGTTCACCTCAGCTGTACCGCTGCTCTACATATAAAGACAGTTGGCCTTAAAGACCTAGTCTCTGTATATCTATATCCCACACACCTGAAAATAGGAAATGACAGCCCTTTCTAAATGAAAGGGAAATACGTATCTTTATGTTGCATCAATAAACAATGTTAAACACCACGCCTTGAAATACAGTTATCACACATCATTTCTTTTTTTGGAGACGTAACCGTCAACGAGCTGATAAGAGAGGTCACTCTGCGATTAGGAGGAAAGTGGTCTAACAGCGGTCACAGAAAGACTCATTGGAGAGCAGGCACAGAATGGTAAAGAGGGTCGTAGGGAGATTAAGCAGAGCGTGGGCTCCAGGGGCGATTCAAGGATTTGACCTTTAGGGGGGGCTCAGCCCCCAATGAGAATGGGAGATGTACACATGCAAAGCACAAGCTGAAATTTGTAATTAATTTACTGTTACATTCCCCAAAACAAAAACACCACAATGGTGGTCGCTCTCAAAATTGAAATGCCACTCTCTATCTGTGGTATTTTTAAAAATAGATATTAAGTAAAAATGTTTTTCAGAAAAGAATGACAAACATTTTCAAGGGGGCTGAGATGAAAGACAGGGGGGCCTGATTGATGATTGTGGTTATAGAGGGGAGCAGTCACAGGGTGGGTAGAGAGGGGAGCAGTCACAGGGTGGTTAGATAGGGGAGCAGTCACAGAGTGGGTAGAGAGGGGAGCAGCCACAGAGAGCAGTCACAGGGTGGTTAGAGAGGGGAGCAGACACAGAGTGGTTATAGAGATTAAACAGAGCGTGGTCATGGAGCGGTTGAGTGGAACACGGTCAGAGGCAGCAGACCTTCCTCGTTGGACACTTTGACCACCCCGGTGATGGTGACCGTGTCTCCGGGGACGCAGCTGTCCACCAGGTCCTGCGTGAGCTCACACTCCACCGTCCGGGGGATCCGCCCCGCCTCCCGCTGGCCGTCTGACATCTGCTCCTGAATCCTGACGCGCGCACGGGAACAATCACACACTACGGTCAGAGGTGCACAAACACTCACTATATCAACCACGTTTCATATTTTTCATGTCAATCCCCCCCCTCGTATTGTGAGTTCGCTGCTGTAGCCCTGTGACCGGCAGTGACACGGGCAAAGTATCGTCTCCTCTGAGACGGCACTCGCCAAGCTGTCGATCCTAACTCCGGTACTCCAGAGCCACTCCTGTACGCAGCAAACTTCATGTCGGCTTCCTTCCCCCCTCCCTGGGGCGGACAGCCAATCGGTGGTGGCACTCCCGGCCAGAGTCGACTCTGGTGTGGAAGGTGGAAATCAACGGACATCTTTAACCACATTTCATCTTTTTTTTTTTTTTACTGGGGCAGAACGGAACATTTTTACGCCCTGAAGATTAGTCCTAGAATAGCGCTCGCTATGCACTGGTCATGAATCAATGATAAGCTGTTCCAAAAACACGTCCAAATAACCCCAAGTGCCCTGATACAATGTTGCTAAGAGACAGTAAAACGGCAAATAGAATGCCTGAGAATTAAATATCTGTGTGTTAATTACATATCTTCAAGTGTGTCAAAACGGGACCAACTTGAGTTCACTTAAATGTTTAGACATCGATGTAAAACACAGGAATAGGATGATATTCAAACAATTGTTCACAATGTTAAAAACAAATTAAATAAATAAATAATCCCTGTCCTGCTGCCAGTATGAATCAAAGGGAGGAGGGGTGGTCTAGTGAAGCCGATTCCATCGGCTGCACCAGTATCGGCTCTGGCTGGGAGTGCCACTGAGTTTGGGAGGAGGGAGGGAAGCCGATATGAGTTTGCTGCGTATAGGAGTGGCTCTGTGTACCGGAGTTAGAGTTGGCGGCTTGGCAAGTGCCGGCTCGGAGGAGGCGGTACATCGCCTTTGTCACTGCTGGTCTCAGGGCTACGGCAGCGAACTCACAATATGACATGACTTTTCATTGACATGAAAACAAAGGGTGCAATTGGCTACTAAATTGGAAAAAAATGGGAGAAAAAAATCTGAAACTAAATCTTTTTTTAAAAAATAAGAAAAAGTAGGAGCTGTCAGAACAGAACGGTGTGTTCTGCTCCCAGCAAGATGCCTCACTGAGGGATTTACGCAACCATTTATGCCCCCAATTTTTGCATCATGGATTTATTCTGAACAGCAGCAACGAACAGAGAAAATGCTTACTTGACAGACTGCCAATCTACAGTTTGTGTGAGGGGCGAGCTTCGGTTGGGTGTAAATGAATGGCCATGGCATTCTACCTGCAAGCACTGGGAACAGAATGAATCAGACTCAGTTTCAACACAGCATTGTGAAAGACTGAAAAGAATGTCTGATGAAACATTTTACTTGCATGATTAAGAAACACAGCAAGAGTGACACATATCCAAAAAATTAATCACTAATGATGCAGTGATTTATGTTTTAAACAAAGCTGCAGGAAGCACTCGAGGAAATGAGGGATACAAAGTATATTGAAAACAGGTGCTTCCACACAGGTGTGATTCTGTTAATCAAGCAATTAACATCCCATCATGCATCGGGTCATGTATAAAAATGCTGGGCAGACTCAGTTAGCCATTATTTTGGCTACCGTGGGGCTAGAAGAAGAAATCTCAGTGACTGTGAAAGAGGTGTGATGGTTGGGGCAGGAGCTTCAGTGTCAAAGACTGCTCAACTTCATGAGGAACAGACCACGTTTTCCACCACCATCAACAAAACACCAAATCTGGAAGACATTTCTCATGAAAGAATGGTGTTGTATCCCTCTAATAGAGTTCCAGACACTTGTACAATCTACACCAGGGTGCACTGAAGCTGTCCTAGCGGCTCGTCGCGGCCCAACGCCCTATCAAGACACTTTATTTGGGCAGTTACAGTATACATGTTATTCTATGTTATTTCTTGTATTGTTGTTGTATTGTATTGCTGAAACTTATGTTGCTGCCTTCTTGGCCAGGGCTCCCTTGTAAAAGAGATGCAAATCTCAGCGGGACTCACCCGGTTAAATAAAGGAGAAATAAAATAATAAAAGACCTAATGCAGAGGCGTACCTTGGTGGGGGTGCTGAACTTGCCCTCGCTCATGGGCAGAGGCTGTGTGTCTCCGCAGGCGTTGCAGTCGAAGGCCATCCTGCTGCAGATGGGCTTGATGTTGCTGACCCGCACCACCGTGCCCCTGAGGGCCACATACTTGCCGTACAGGTTCGCCCGCAGGGTCTTCAGCGCCGTCAGGGGCTCGTAGTTATACACCCTGCAGAGCGTAACACTGTGAGCAACATGCAGTCCGGCCTCAGGCTCGCGTGGGCTTGTGGCTACGCACCCTACAAACGCACAAGCAAAAACGAATGGCAATGTTCGCTGTTGAAGTTTTTGAAGCTTTTTGAAAGCATTGCTTACTTGTCCAGAGGTACAAATCACTTATCTGAATAGTGCATATTTGATTGCAGCCCATCTTCCTGGATGACAAATTATCTGGTGTGGATGTGTTAACATGTGTTGCTGTGGATGTGTTACCTGGCAATGACATGTGGATGTGTTACCTGGAGCTGATGTGCGGATGTGTTACCAGGTGGTGATGTTGACCTGGTGTTGATTAACTGCCATCACCACTGTCTACATGTTTAAAAATGTAAAAATAAAAACAACTAACTTTTCTTCCCTTGTGTTACAGATGTGCAGCTGCCATCAATGATGTCTATTGCAGTGTTACTACACTGATCTCTTGCATTACATTACATTACATTACAGGCATTTTCATCTTACCATGTTTAAATTTACTTTTCTTTAAATCCAAAATTATACAGCTGGATATTAACTGAAGCAATGTGTGGTTGTGTTACCTTGCTCAAGGGTACAACGTGTTACCTGGAAGTGTCCCACCTGGTGCTGATTGAACCTGTTACCTTAACGTGTGTTACCTGCCCAGTTACCTGGCCATGATACCACTGACTGCCTGCCTGATCATTGGATGTGTTACCTGGCACTGGTGTGTGGATGTTTATCTTACCATGTATAAATGCACTGATTGTGGATGTGTTACCTGGCGCAAAATGTAATATAAAATGATGTGTGTTACCTGGAGCTGATGTGTGGATGTGTTACCTGGCGCTGATGTGTGTTACCTGGCGCTGATGTGTGTTACCTGGCGCTGATGTGTGTTACCTGGCGCTGATGTGTGTTACCTGGCGCTGGTGTGTGGATGTGTTACCTGGCGCTGATGTGCGGCACGCTGATGATGGGCAGGGTGCCGGTGGGCAGCCCCTCCTGGCCCTGGAGCTCAGCAGCATGTCTCTCCAGGTCCTTTGTCAGTACCTGACTCACACAACAGGTCAAATCAACACCTAACTCACTACAGGGTCAAAATAACTCACAATAGTCACAATATCAAACCAGAAAGTATCACACATAAAGACTGAGTCATGCTGAAACCCCAAAGGCTAAAGAGAGACAGACAGACAGACAGAGAAGAATCATCAGGAGTGTTGGTATGTGACACTGGCCTCAGATAACAGTCCTACCTGGTGAATAGCCAAGCCCAGACAATCCAGAATCTTCTCTGGCATTTCTCTGAGCTCTGTCGTCAGGTCAGGCAGGGCCTCAGAGAGCTGTGTGTCCAGGAGCAGGTCTTTGTAGTCCACCAGGATACTGCCCTTCTCATCCTGCGATCTCATCCAGGCCCCCGTGAGTGAGAAACCACATGGGTCACCAGTCTGCTGGGTGACCCCCTCCCCCAGGCCCCCGTCCTCCGGGGGCGACATTATGCAGTGATCCTTCTCTTCCGGAACCAGGCCTGATGGGTCACCAGTTCTCTGAGCACTGCAGTGACATTTCAGCAAACATACACACAGCCTGCGGTGTGACCACACCTCCATGCAATGCATTGACTTTAACACAAACACAGGTCTCTCTCTGCATCTCAAAATTCAGTATGATTCCACACCCGAGACCTTATTTATGAACATTTATGGCATACTTTGCCTAATAAACTGTATGCAGGGCCGTTTTAAAGGCCCTAAAGTGTGGTGGTAGTGCCCTAATGGACAGTGTGGTTAGGAGCTGGGCTAACTGCATTCAATCCAGATGCTGTTGTACCCTTGAATAACAATGGACAATAAGCTGTATAAATGGATTGTTCTAAAGAAATGTAAACTGTGTAGTTTGGATAAGAGCGTCTGCTAAATTAAAATGTTTGTAAAAATGACAATAACTAGGGTTCTCAGTTTCAGAATTGTTTGTGCCAAGTTGGTCAGGATTGGCTGTTTTTTGTTGAAGAACACTGTCCTACACTGCAACATATCTATAAATATTGTTTTCCCTTGTGCATCTCTGACACAATTATCTCTATTTCGGTCTTACATTTCCTTGATATCTCCATCTTTCCCTCAAGCAATATGGGCTTGGCGTCTCTAGAGGTATTTTCATATTGATTCGAGACTTCCTGGTTTCTAAGAAATGTAGCTAGTTGTGTTTAATGCTAAAATTCAAAGTGTGTCGACATGCGCAGGAAAATGTGCAATCTATAAACGTTGATATTAGAACCTTGTGTACGTGTGTCATGCACATGAATGTGCATAATAACAAGTCTAACAGTAATTCTAAGCAAATATGACATAAATTTGTTACCTCACAATTTGGGTGCTGGTAAAACAGCGGTAAAAGCCACTGGCAGTGTACATAACAAGAATCCATTGAAATTCATATAAATCTTGTTACTTTACAAAAATGTTACTGCATCGTTCTGACAAATGTTAAAAATTAAAAATTGGGGACATTCTTGTACTTTAACCGGTCATTCAAAAACTGCAATATTTACCACAAAATAAACCTGTTTGCCTGCTGTTACAGAAATAGAAAATCTCAGACAGGTGCTAAACGGAGCAACAGTCTGGATAAGAAGGATGAGTCTATGTTTGCTCCCCAGGGAAATTAAAGTACGAGCACCAAATGTAAATAACGTATCGAGCCTGGTGGGTGGCTCTTTGTCAGACTTGGCAATTAATTGCACTGGGGAGCAAAGTGTGTGGACACATCCGTCTTATTACAGAAACGATTCACATACTTTGTCATAGAGGTCAATTCGCTTGGTGAAGTATTCTTCAAAGGCTTGGACCTTTTGGACATATGGAGAACTTTCAATGAAACCTGGAAAGGAAAATCACTCAATCAGACTGCATGAAAATCGCATCTGAGAAAGACCACAATAAAATGGACAATGTTGTACATTTGATCATTTCCTGGTTGTAAAATTGGCCTCCTGCAACCTGAGATTATTTACAAATGTATTCATGTCATTTTAAAAATACACAATACAATGGTAAGAATTATATTCATTAAAAAAAAAAATTCTGTCCAGACAATAATTGGAGCATCTTACTTCTTAGGCAATTCAATATCCATATTACTTGCACAGCACTCAATATAGTGAAAACAAATATCAATCAACAGAGAATGGTGTTGATGATATATTACAGAATGGAAGGGCCAATGAATATCAACCAATAAGAAGAAGCATTGATAATATATTACAGAAGGGCCAATTAATATTAACCAATAAGAAGAAGCATTGATAATATATTACAGAAGGGCCAATAAATATCAACCAATAGGAAGCGGTATTGATAATACTAGGCTATGTATTACAGAAAGTCCTTCAGCACACTGTACCTTCAGAGAAGTAGAGCCTCCAGCCTTTGTACTGGCACATATGGTCCAGTGTTGTCTGTGTGGTTCTAGGCCGTTGCGATCCACACCCTGGTTATGGATTTACAACAAATCAAACAGCCACACTTTTGAAAAACACAGTGCTCTGAATCAGTCTTATTCATTCTGATAGCAATTATTCAATTAATTCTGATTAACAGATTTCTCTACACCTTAAATTGGGCCACTGCAATCCCATTTAATAAAATATAAAATTCCATTTTACAAAATGGCCAATTCCATTCCTGTTTTGAACCACCGTTTCCATGCACTAAAGGACATGGAGAGAAGTGCAGATGAAAAGGAGCATCACCTCTCTCTGCAGTGTTGGGGCGAGGGTTGGCACACTGCCCTCTCCAGGGTCGTCCCACGCCAGCTCTGCCCGCTGCCCCCCCTCCATCCTCCACCTCCGCCCTCCCACCCCCCATTCCCTCCACTCCCGTTGTCCCGTCCCCCACCACGCCCCCTCCAATTACCCCCCCAGCCCCTCCTCCACCGTCCACCCCTTCCCCCGTTCTCACTGTTCTGTGCCCCCCCACCCCCTCTCCAGGTCCCCCTGCTGAAGTGCTCTCCACTCATCCTCCTCTTCTGACTCAATTCCTGTGGAGGAGAAACATAGCCGTGAGTGGGTGGGGCCTCCGAGTGAGCTAGATAGCCATTGGTCACTGTCATTGTGGTCACTGTCATTGTGAGGTCAGACCCTGTTTTGCCCGCCCCTCTCAGGTCATGGTGAATTTACTGTATGGATTTTTGTTTTGAGTGTAGTGTGTTATTGTACAATACATTACAATTCCTGTTCCTGGACTTGTGTCCCATATATTTTTCATGAATTTATTTGCCCTTTATCTCGCTATAATGAAAGTAAAGCATGCAAAAAAATATTAAAGAGACTAAATTCCTCTTGTTCTTGTCTTATCATTTCATACATGCATTCATTTCCCCATTTCAGAACAATCTTGCTGACAAACTAAAGCGGAAATCTGCTTTGTTACATTAGTTGCCTTGTTTGGGGTTATTACATTCAGATTGTAGCTATGTACATTTACATTACATTTGACATTTTAGGCACTTAGCAGACGCTATCCAGAGCGAACCTGCAACCTCCAAGTTACAAGCCCAGCTCCCTAACCATTACACTACACTGCCAGCCGTATGTATGTATGCATGTATGTATGTATGTAAGTATGTAAGTATGTATGTATGTATGTATGCATGTATATTCATGTTCAAGACAAAAATGTAAAGATAGCTACCTTTATTGGTAGTACACTTTTCGTTCGATGTTCTTTAAGAATCTGACACCAATAACGTATCTGGTCTACGTACAGATCTGTAAAAGGACGCTTTCCTCAGCTCAGGCGAAATGCACCGTGATTTGGGATTATCTGTCAACGAGCTTCAGCCATCGTTACCAAGAAAGCGAATTGTGTAAATGCCATGGTCTACGAAGAGTGCACTGTCAAGTGTTTGTGGTGTAACAAAAATGTATGTTTAACTGTTTCTGTATAGATACCCTCCTGGCTAATTTCATTAAACAACCGACAGACCTTAAGATAGCTAGGCATTAGCTAGTAACGTCAAAGTTAAAGCTAACGACCTAGTTAGCCATCTAGCTAATTGTACTACAAGCAATTTGTATAATTCGTTTACGATTAAAATGAATAATTAACATGTACTCTTAAACACCTTATTATCTGCTACGAGACATATATTCAATTGTAGTAACAACTGCAATATATAAAGAAAAATTCGATGGAAAAGGTCATGAACACAACCTGTCAAGTTCAGCGAAGTCGGTCGGTGGTGGTAGTTGACTATTTTAGTTTTGAGGCTTCGCGCGACAATTGCGTCACTACCGTTTTCGCCAATCCTCAGGCGGAAGTAGTGCCTTTCACGTCCCTCTTTGCATACAATGCGCACTTTCTCACGATTGGTCTATATGTCCCAGGTTATACGTTTGCACCAATCACATAAGGTGTGCTGAGTAAAAGTAACAAGCTACCAGGAATATGACACAGTAATGTCCCCTCCTCATTGCGTTGATAGCCAATGAAAAGCCTGTGGGTGGCACGTAACGACCAATTACAACGCGAGTTGTGCAGAATATTCTGTGATATATCATCAGGACCAACAGTACAGAACAGATAGAGAGTAGCTGTTAGAAGGTAGATAATATCGGCGTTAGTAGTCATTGACCTTATACACTCTATAGAAAATGGACAATTCCGGCAAGGAAAAGGAAGCCATCCAGCTAATGGCAGAAGCAGATAAGAAAGTAAAGTCGTCAGGCTCGTTTCTTGGTGGAATGTTTGGGTAAGATAAATATGCGGAATATGACGCTCGCCAGTAGAGACCCCTGTGTTGTACAGTAAGATAAATGGCTAGCTATGTTTAAAATGCCAGGTTTAGACCTAAATGTCAACAAGCTAGCTAGCCTGATATATTGTAACAGAAATAAATGTGTAATCTGCCAGATGTGCATTATCCTGCCAGCTGTCAAGCTAGCTAGATCGCTAACTGACGATGATCTGCAGCTGGTTGCTATGCGAGGTAGCTAGCTTGCTGATATTGGGCCTCTGGGCCTCCCTAGTGATTTCGCTCTCTGAGATTGACAGCGTTGAAAGATGGTGTTGGGTTTTGTTATCTGTCGTTAAAACATCCACATTGCACAAACCATTAATATTACCAAATGATTATCGTTATAGCTCTGGCATGCTTGATTTATCTGCTTGTCACATGATGACTGTCGCGATTGAGACCATTATGTGGTGCTGGTCATTTGCACCGCAGGGCAGCTTAATTTCACATTGATTTGGTTTTTGTTCGTTTAGCTCCGCCTTACTTTATTTCGAATGTATCAGTCAGCTTTGTGACTTGCTGCAGTTTTTTTGTCAAGTTTGACGTTTCGTTCTCAGTTATTTGTTAGACATCACATCATGTTAAACAAAATTCCCCACTGGTATTGTCCGGGCCCCAGTAGCAGAGACGCCTGACTCTTGGGTATTGTTAGCCTTTAACAAACTCGGGGGCATGGTCGTTTTGTCCACCGGAGGACCGTGAAAATGGATATTACAGAAAGGTGGGTCTTTAACTGCAATGCAGTTCATTGAGGGCTCGCCGAGTGGCTCGTGGATTTGGCAAAACGAGCTGGATGCACCTGAAGTGTTGGCCGGTAGCCCGCTGCTTTGGCATGTACTTGCCATTTCAGTGTCCACCTGCACCAATATAAAAATAAGAGGAGAGTCCTGCCCTGGCCTTGCTGCTTTGGGAAGCAACACCTACTAAAATAACAATTGTGTGTGTGTTTATTTATTTATTTATTATTCTTTTTATTTGTTTCAGATTATTTTTTCTCCAGTTTTTCTCCCAATTTAGTAGGCAATTATATCCTCTATTTATGTAGATTCGCCCTCCCCCACAAACTCACCGCCCATCCTCCGGGTCAAGCCAATTCCCCGAGGCCGGCTCACCCTCCCCCCTTACCCCTGGGATGGACAGCCAAATGCCGTGCCCAATCGGGGCTGGTCTGGCACAGTCTGGTTTCGAACTGTGACCACAATAGGCAACTCATGCTCACAAAGCACCAGTCATTGCGAGTGTGTTAGACCGCTACGCTATCGGAGGCCCCCAATTGTGTGTGGTTTTGAAAGGAGCTTGTTGTGATCATTATGTATCAGTAAATCATAGTAAATGCGTACAGGATGAATGGGTTAATTCTGAGATTCTCCTGAAGGCCCTTGCGCTGTCTCTGTGCATTGGGCTCAGATGAGGAGAAAATAAGGAGTGTTTTACTGCAGTGGGGACAATAGAGGTGCTGATGGAGTCATTGATGGATGGTGTTCTCAGGCTCTGGAATGCTTTCAGTGTAGTCCTCTTCCATAGCCGTGTAGTATTGCGATAAAAAACATTTTGTGTTAATTGCTTATTTATCACTTTATATTTAGCTTCAAATGAATGTACCCAAGATACCCTGATTTAAAGAACCTTGTACTGTACTCAATCCTGATACTGTAGGGTAACAGGGAGTGTAAGTGCGCATGTGTAAATGTCTTTAAGTGTCCTTGCATGCATTTGTGAGATGTTGTGGGTAATTGTATGTGAGTTCAGCATTTATCATAATATATATTATTGACATGTAACGTGTATATCCCTCCATGTTGTCATTAGGGGAAACCAGAAAGTAGAGGAGGCGTGTGAGATGTATGCCCGTGCAGCCAATATGTTCAAGATGGCAAAGAACTGGAGCGGTACGTTACTGATCTCACCACTGATCTCACCACTGATCTCACCACTGATTTCACCACTGATCTCACCACTGATTTCACCACTGATTTCTCCACCGATCTCACCACTGTCTCACCACTGATTGCGCTAGCACCGTACCAGTATCTGTCTCCAATGATCTCGACGCAGCAATGAGCAAAATGTTGAATAAAGACCTGTAAAGAGTGTGTGTTTGTGTATGTGTGTTATTAATAAAGCCACTGGTTTGTGCCGTTCCCTTCCCCCAGCTGCGGGTAGCGCATTCTGCCAAGCCGCGCGGCTGCACATGCAGCTGCAGAGCAAACATGACTCTGCCACCAGCTTTGTGGACGCCGGCAACGCCTACAAGAAGGCCGACCCCCAAGGTGAGAGCGCGAGGGAGGCATTTCCACGGGAACAGATAACTCCTGCCCTAAGCCTAACCCTGACCCCGGCCCTAACGCTAACGCTAACGCTACCCTTAACTGTAGTCTTGACCCTAACCCTCATGCTAACACACCGCAGCATCGACACAGTCCCTGCTGTGGGACCTCCATTTAATTGTTACATGTTTAATTCATGTACGTTGTCTGACAGCATTACAGAATGACCGTGGTTGCTGCACTGCATCGATTTCAGTCTGCTCTACACATTGGAAAGCCAAACAAAATATGTAATTTCATTAAAAGTGTACACACCTTGCACAGTACAGGTTATATATATAAAATCCCGGGTATTATTTTTCTTCTTTATACGTTTATTTGAATATTAGTTGTAAGGTGGATAATACTGCTCCCATTGTGTGATTCGCCAGTGGTGGGTAGCTCAATTAAAATGTAATCTTGTCTTGGAATTATGAGCTGCACACGTGCTGATACAGGGACTGTGTTTCCACTGGTATTTAAAGGACGCTCACTGGTGCTAATAATCCAGCTGTGTTTGTCTCCTCTTTCCGTGTTTATACTGACCTGTCTTTCAATATCTCTACTTATCCTTTCCCTCCTCTTCCCTAATGCACGCAATAGAGGCTATCAACTGTTTAAACGCAGCCATCGATATATATACAGACATGGTAAGATCTTAACTGCGTGAAAAGAAGCGCGTCTGTTTAGCCCAGCATCCCACTGGCCGTCTTCTTTTTGTGTGTGAGCTGTGCTTCACAGCTCAGATACCTCATTCCAAGTGTTCTCGGGTTGGAATGGAGAAGGCACGTTTCCATGTGTGTTCCCGGGGAAACCGTTCAAACTCAGGAAACGTGCTTCTGTCGTGAAGCGAGGGATATTTTAAATATTCTGGCTCCATGGATGAAAATGAGCACATTCCATTGTTGAAAATTAACGCATTTCACTCTTATATATTTTTAAAATAAGTTCTTTTTTTTTATATATATATATACAAACTAATCACAAATTTGTTTTTATTATTTTCTTATTATTTACTGGCCACTGTCTTTATGCTATGCTATGCTATTGCCCTACCATCCCCTGCTGTAAAGGGCAGCCATTTTTGCCTGAAAAATCATAATCTGCATGTTTGTCATTTTAAAAATAATTGTGAAAATCTATACAGCCCTCTGAATTTATGCGAAACACGGTTTGAAGCAGTGTCTCTGTGTGAGTCCCTCCGTAATGAATGCTTTTGTCCTCTGGTTTCAGGGAAGGTTCACGATCGCTGCCAAGCACCACATCACCATTGCCGAGGTGTACGAGTCGGAGCTGGTGGACATAGAGAAGGTACAGCTCTCACTTCCTTTTCATGAAGATTAATGTCCATGGGGATTTTGAAATCCTGCAGCTTTCTGCATAGACAATGGGAGCATCACCCCCTGCCCTCCTCTGCATTTAACAGTGAAACAGTTCAAGTATATTCCAACAAGAATCATGAATACAAGGAAAGGACAGCTAACATTAGGAAACGTGGTTATTGCAGAAAGCTCTCACATTTACCTACAATACCAGACGATCCATCATGATTTCAATTTGGTTTAATATTCATGTAAATGCCAGTTAATCTGATCTGTGCAAATCAGGCAGTGTAATGGTCATGGAAAAACACAAGTTTTCAGCAAACTGAAGTATGTTCTCTAGGCTTTATCGAATGTTTCTGAGCTAGTACCGTACACAATTAACGGGGGGGGTCTAGGTTAAACGTGCAGCCTGTTCTCTGATTGATTTCCACGCAATTAAACCACTTCTTGTCATTTACATTCCCTAACGTAGTGTAATGAAAGAGATCGCTACAGACTGAGACCGTATCGACTAAGCTTTTTGATTGCTCGCCAACGAATTGTTCAATTAATTGGCAGGCTTAATTAAGCAAAATAAATGATAACTGGTTCAGACTTCAGACCAATGGGCGATTTAAAGGTAATATCTCAGCCCCCTTTATTCCCAGCAAGCCAGCCGCCACTAGTACAGTATGTAGTAGAATTATATCTATATTTTTGCTTGCAGGGCTCAGACAGAGACCATTATAAAAATGCATTTGAGTTGTTGCAGTTGTGACACTCATGTGCTATTCTAATAATAGATTGTAATATTATCGTAATTTATGCACCAGAATGTTTTAGTTTTAAATGCATATAAAATGTAGAGCTATTTTAATCTAGTTGATATAGTCTCCCTTCCCCCATCCTCCTGTGTAGTGCCAGCTTTGAACCTAGCAGTGAGCTCCCATCTCAAAAGACCATTGTTTTTATGTTGATTATTTTCATATTAATGTAGTGGCTTTGAAGGAGACGGGAGCTTATTGTTCAGTTTTGTCACAGCCGACATTATGAAAAGACAGCGTGGTATGGAAGGAATATGACTGCTGCAACAGTGATCTCGCCTCCCTTTAATTCAAATTCATAACCATTACATTCATATAAAGTCAGAATACAAATGATCATGTACCCATCTAAGTAGTATGTCCATACAGTATGTTGATATGAATTTAGGCTGTGTCACTGTCAATGTTTCACATGTGGGTGCTCAGTGTAAATATTTTACATGTGGCATTAAAGATTAATTTAAACTGAGAGCATGCATATGGAATGTGATTGCCTGTAAGCCCACAGTGCGCTGGTTGCATGCTGCATGTGTGTGAAAAGCAATTTATTTTTATTTATATTACAGGGACTATACCATTTTTAACATGCGTGGTAATGCATCCAGTATATTGTACCAGAATTTGATCATCTATATGCCTCTGGCATATAGTGCTTGTAGATCCCTCGGTTTGCGGTGTCTCTCTCTCTTTCTCTTTCTCTCTCTCTCTCTCTCTGCTCTGTGCCTTGCATGTGTGTATGTGACACAGCTCTCTCCGGTGTGCATGCGTGCGTGCGTGCGTCACAACTCTCTCTCATTTGTCTCCTCTTTGGGGTGCGTGTCTAGGCCATCGCACACTATGAGCAGGCTGCAGACTACTACAAAGGGGAGGAGTCTAACAGGTAAATGATTGATCATGCACTCTGTCATTGGAGTCAGTCACTTGCTTTACATTCGTGAGACTGAGTTGGAAGAGGATCTTAACCAAACCAGGACAATCCAATTCCCATGAATATTTAAGGGATGCAGTGTGTGTAGAATGTGTGACCTTCAAGTTCAAGTTTATTGTCATATGTATTAAATGCAACGAAATGCTTGTGCCCTGGCTCTCTATGCCTTGAACACAAAGTACACACCATTCCAAAAACAACAGATACAGGCCTACATATACTATGTACACATATGTATACATACACAACATACAGTGCACAGTACACAATATACAGTACACAATAACATTACATTACATATTATACAACAAATGTAAACGTACAGGTTTACGCTGGGGTTGTGCGAGAATGTGTGACAGGGTTGACTATATTCAGGAGCTCAGTTTTTCTGCTATGGTTTGAATGTTATGTTGTTTGCTTCACCTTCCTCCTCCTCTGTCGAAGCTCTGCCAATAAGTGCTTGCTGAAGGTGGCGTCCTACAGTGCACAGCTGGAGCAGTATCCGAAAGCCATCGAGATCTACGAGCAGGTCAGCATCGTCCACGCAATGCCTCATCGCACTCTTCGACAAAGATGGTGGTTTCCGCGGTGATGTGAAAAGGGCATTGTTTTTCCTCAGGTCGGCAGCAACACCATGGACAACCCATTGTTGAAATACAGCGCCAAGGAGTACCTCTTCAAAGCGGCGCTGTGCCACTTCATCGTGGACGAACTGAACGCCAAGGTCAGCGAAGGACTTATTGGATTGGAACAGGGGGTTCCCTGAGTTTAAACAAACTGCATGTAAAGTCTAATTAGCATGGTGAAGGTAACTAGTGTGGAAGGGTGTGATGGATAGGATAGGCTGTCTTTTCATTGAAAATGAGCGTTCTTGCATGCTCTGCTTTGTGTTTGGCAGCTGGCTATGGAGAAGTACGAGGAAATGTTTCCTGCATTCTCCGACTCCAGAGAGTGCAAATTGGTGAAGGTATGTTTGACACAATTTTTATTCTTGTGGAATTCATTCCATTGTAGTGATTTTTATACTTTGTCAATATTTGTTTAGTCATTGACTGAAATGATGCAATGCTGTAATGTTCAGAACATACTGTTGCATGTAGCTGGGGCAAGGAAGGATGAAATCAGGGGAAGAAACAAAGCAATTTAGCAATGCAGAGACCAAGCACATACCACAAAAGTGTTGTGTGGCAAAATGGCAGTGCTTAAAATAAACTCCCAGTACTATCGAAATTTGTACGAATTTTTCAAAGGTGATATATGATTTTTCACAGTGAAAGTGACCAATCAACATTATCCATGATTAAATACTCAAATACTCAACAAAAGTTGCTATTTAAAATTAATTTCATATTTGAAATGAATTTGGGAAAATGTTTTTAGGAAAATGTTTAAACGGGAAAATGCAAACCATTTACTGAATTCTTGTTTAAACATTCAAACGGTGAACGATGAACACCCCAAGGTCTCGGTAAGCGTGTTCATGCTATGCTGTGGGCCGTCCCTGCTCTGGCCCCACACTGACCCTTGTCTCCTCTTTCCACAGAAACTTCTGGAAGCTCACGAGGAGCAGAACAGCGAAGCCTTCACTGAAGCTGTGAGTGGCCTTCGCTGTCCAAGTACATCCTCACCTCCAATTCAGACATCAACACTGTGGATCACAGTACTAATATTAACACTATGGACCACAACACTGATATCGACACTGCCTCACAACACTCACATCAGCACTGTGCCTTACCCTTTTTCAGCTATAGCCATCACTTTGTTCTGTAGCTGTAGCCATGGTGCTTTTGCCCACATCAATTTGAGGGTGGGGGAGGGGTGGGTTGTAACAGTCTTCGAGAGGAATTGTAAAAGAGGAAATGGTAAGCTGATCACCTGACTCTGTTCATATCCTCCCCCAATTAGGTGAAGGAGTTTGACTCAATCTCTCGTCTGGACCAATGGCTGACCACCATGCTCCTGCGCATCAAAAAAACCATCCAGGGCGATGCTGGGGATCTGAAGTGACTCAACGCCAGACTCTCATTCCCTACCATTTTTGTGCAAAAGTCCTGGTTCAGATTTCTTTATATTTTCAGTATGAATAGCTGCAATATTATACGCATATATCAATGTAATACTATAGGCCTCCCCTTGAGGTTTTGATCGCTAAGTCAGGTCAAGACCATGCGTGTCACACTTCCCAATTTTTCTCCTCCATTCCCTGTTCCCCATAGGATGCATCTCCACTTCTTGGCCTTTATTAGGGCTTGTAATAGGTCTACAATGCTGTTTCTAGGGTAGGTGTTGTCAGGAGGTTTATAGTAATACAGGCCAAGGATATTCCAGGAGACTGGTGGCTGCTGAGTGCTTTCACTTCCAATGTGATCACTGTCGATTTTTGTTTTTATAAGGTTCTATTGCAGGTCTTGCGTGATGTACAGTTGTAATTATTCAATAGGCAGGGAGCACATACTCAGTATTTTTTATTTAGAAATATATATTTAAAACAGAGAACAGCAGGTTTTTGTTGGTTAGTCATTTTGTATTTGTTCCTGATATCACGTTTGTAGCTTCACACGGCTAGACGTTCTGTTTAAAACCGAAGAGAAGTGTTAGTTCACATTTAGTGGCCATTCAAGCGCCTAACTTTTACAAGAAGCTCACAGAATGAGGCCGGACGGTTTGAGAACTGAAATAAAAAAATAGCCCTTTCTGTAAAACTTTCCCCATCACCATGTACCTCTTTGGTAAGAAAAAGAAAATGACTGAATCAAATAATGTTGATAGTAATGGTATAGTATTAAGTAGGTTAATAAGAGTAAGAAGAGAATGACAAGAAAATAAAGCTGTTTTAATGATGGTGTACTTGTTCCCCTCCCCCATAATAATGAGGAATATCAATATCTTGTGAGTGTGGAGTCACATGTACACTGTGATAAAGTGGAATTTGAGATCGAAAGGGCATATTGCTGATGTTTACTGATTTGAGTATGTAGCAGGATTCAGCCTGTTTGTTAGCAACACGTTGTAGTACAAACGAATTTGGGAGTTATTCAGGTATAGCTGTGAAAGGTTTGTCTTTTTAATTAAACAAAATGGAAACATCTAAGCAGATCTGTAAGACTAACATCCCATGAAACCACAGAATGTCCTGTCAGGAAAAGGGATGCCAGATTGTCATAATCCAGGACGTTTTAAGAAGACTTGTTTGTTCACAGTTCATATGTTACTCAGCTGTCTTTGGCACAATCTTTAACCAATCATTCAGAATTATTTAATTTGTTTGGTTGCTTCCTGGATTGTATGTTACGGTTACTGTCTTTGCCATGATAAGTGATTTAACAAAAAATTGTTATTGGAATCCTGAAGTATTTTTGCACAGTTACAAATGAAAAAGGAAAAAATCTGTAATCAGTTCCCTTGGTGTTGTCAGTGTGTTTAAGCTTAACAGCTTTAGTTGTGCATACCATTTAATGTGCTAAACGTGTGTTGTGAATGTGTACTTATTATTGAAGTTGACCTAGCGTGTGCACACCAGCAAGCATGTTGTCGTTATGTGTACTGTACAATTGTGAAGTCTTACAAAGGTGTCCAAAGCCCCACTGAAGGGTCTGTGCACCTGCATATCAAAATTATTCCCAATAAAGACATGTCAGAACTGACCTGGTCTACTCTGTATCTATTTGTGTACATTTTGTTCTGAAATTTACTGAAATAAAGGGCATCTACATTTACATTTTAGGCATTTAGCAGACGCTCTTATCCAGAGCGACTTACACAGTTCACATACAATCAATTTATACAGCTGGATATTTTACTGAAACAATTCAGGTCAAGTACCTTTAGCTCAAGGGTACAACGGCAGTGCTCCACCTGGGAATTGAACCTGCAACCTTTGCATTATAATTCCTTAACCATTATGCTAACACTGCTGCACATCTCAACTGACACTTTCTTTGTGGTGAGTGTTCAGAAGTATTAACTCAAGGGTTGTAGAGGGTGTTAATTCCTGCCATGAGCTTGAAGCACCAGACCACCAGGCTCTCCCAGTCGGTGGATGTGCCCCACGATCTGGTATTGAAGCCTGGCCGTGGCAGTCCTCGTTGTGGCTGGTGGCCTACTTAGGATGGGATTGCCCACTGAGTTTGCTGGACCATCTAAAAAGATGTGTCGTGAAACAATAAAACCATGGTTGGTTCATCCCGTTAACTGAAGCCAGTTAACATTAAACAAGCATTCGTCTGTCAAATCAGCTTCGTGAAACATCTTAATCGAACGGGTTTAGAGATGCCGACCTAAAGGTGTTTCGACGGTGTCAGCCTAGCAGGTACAGGACTTTACAGAAGTATTCGGTAAACACTGACATTTTTATTGACATTTACTTGGACCAATAGGAGCCCTGTACTTGCCTGACGTGAGAGGGTGGGACCAATAATAAGGTGGGCGTGGAAAAGCATCAGTTTAGTCAGTGCGTGCAGTAGGGTCCGGTGAAGCACCGCTGACATAACAGTGAATGGAGTAGGTTCCCCAGCCACGTAAGTAGCAACTATAAATAGCTGCACCGGAGGGAATGATGTCCTACTGAAGGGGAAGGGGTAGGCCTGGGGAAACCGGCCGTCCCTTATTCGCACCTGTATAGAATTTGCGTTTCCCGTAATAATTTGAATAGAACAAGAGTGCAATGCTAAACGTCCCTTCCCAAACAAAAGACGTCGCCGCTAATGTGCACGGTTGTGAGTCCTTCGCTTAGGGAGCTAGGCAGATATGTAGCTAGCGACGCTAATTCATAACGACATAATTTCTGGGAGGCCCGTCACGGCACAAATAATCGGCCTTCTACCGCAACGTTAACGCTAGCCAACTTGGCTAGCCATCCGACGAATCAAATCTGTACCGTGTTGGCACGTTCTCCGTCATCGTGGAATTTTATCAATCATATTACCAGCTAGATGGCTCTTGGTTTATCGATAACGTTCGCTACAAGCTCCCTCTTTCTTGCAAACGCACAGGTTGCAGGTTGTGATACGCTCCAACAACGGGCAGGCTGCAGCCCGAATCAATGAACTAACGCAGAAATAATGCATTCGTTTTATTTGTAGAATATATCGTTAAATTGTTTTACGAATTCCATGCATGGCAGCTAATGCTAGCGATTTTAATAGTAGCAACATTACTTGCAGCCAGGACTCGCTGCGAATTGCGACCTAGTTCATCTAGTGTCAGGTTGGCACCATCGCCACTGTCACAAAAATATTGGTGCATCCGTAATCTTACAGTAGCTAACGTTACCGTTATTTGCGACGCAAAAGGTTGCACACAGCTGTCCACGCAACCAAAGCGATAGATGCTTTCATAGCCAGTAAGAGTAGCCAGCCCGATTCGTTGGTCGCTAACTTGGCTAACTCGTTTTCTATAGACAACTATCCTTTTTCTAGATGGAGTTTAGAGTTGCATTGCAGTGTATTGTTTTTTAAAACTGTCAGTTTTTGTTATTGCTAACATTCGACGCGACTGTTGCAGGAAAATACGGTTACCTGGCTAACATTGTTCGATAGCTGCGCTGCCAGTCGGTTCATTTCTGGGTTGGTTTACGTTACTAGTTCTCATACCCAGGTTGATGCTCAGCGGACAGGGTCCAGCTAGTAACCGCACCATCCTCAAATTAGCTTGAATTAGAATCGTTTTAGCTGAAGACCAATTTCTTCGGAAGAAACAAGTTGCCTTCGAATACTAATGAACATACAGAGGTCAAATCCTATCTACATATCGCGCTATGGCAGATCACGGCATAAAACGCAGGACCACAAGGAATTGTCTTATTTGAGGGTCATCGAACCGACTCAAAGCTTCAGCCCAAATTTAGGATCTCCAAGTCCCCCGGAGACGACCAATTCTCCGCACTGCATCTCTCGCATTGGGAAGTATCTATTGTTGGAGCTTATCGAAGGAGAACACGTTTTCAGAGCTGCTCACCTGCACAGCGGGGAAGAGCTGGTGTGTAAGGTAAGCCCTTGCAAACCAGTGGCGCATTGTTTCAAGAATGACACAGTTGAGTGATATTAACGACGCCGAAATAGCATTTCAGCGACAACCGTCTTATTACCACCTTTGCATTAATTGAGGCACAGGTACACCTTCATAGCCTTTGATGTTGATATAGCCACGGCAGTGTGCTAAATATTATGACCAAAAATGATGCCAACAGTTTAGATTGAAGCCTGTTCGGAGACTATAAACATTCTTGGCTGAACAGATGGTATATTTTCAAAAAAACCTTAACATTCTATGCATTTTATTTCACACACGCAACGGATCGACTATGTCTGGTGCCTATGTGACGTGTATTGGACTGTTGTCCTCAGGACTTAGTATAGATATAACCAATGAAATGTGCATTAGCTACTGTAATATGAACAAATGGCTGAATTATTATACAAAAACAGTATATCTGAGTTGTATGTATTTTATCAAATGGGTTCACGTTACCTAACGATTTTGTGTGTTTGTACCATCAACACAAGTCAGGCATGAGTATTTGCAACAATTGCATGTCGTCGCTGCACAGAAACATGATGCAATGTCTCCAACCATAGAGTAACTTTCTGTTGCAAACGGCACAGGAGACATGAACCCTCCAGTTTAAAAGAGGGTGTGAGTCATACTCTATAATTTCCTCGAATGAATGATATTTCACCCGTTTCATTCAGATTGCATACAGTTGACATACTCTTATACGACTCGTACTGTCTAGGTAAAAGTTTTAGCAAATTGCAGTGGGCTAAACGTCCACCCCCTTCTTTTTACAGCTGTTTGACATCACTAGATATCAGGAATCTTTGGCAGCGTACCTTTGCCTGTCGGCACACACAAACATAAACCAAATAGTGGAGATTATTCTCGGAGACACCAAGGCCTACGTGTTCTTCGAGAGGAGCCATGGGGACATGCACTCGTTCGTGCGGTCCTACAAGAAACTGCGCGAGGACGAGGCCGCGAGACTGTTCCATCAGATGGCTTCCGCCGTAGCGCATTGCCATGACAACGGGCTCGTGCTGCGAGACATCAAGCTGAGGAAGTTCGTCTTTAAGAATGATGATAGGTGAGTTGCGCTTGGGACAAAACCCTTGACCGACGCGCATTGTAGTTTAACATCGATATACAGAAGTGTGAGATATTAATAGGAAGTCGATGGACTGTTCAACTGCCAGTTGTCTTTTACTTTTTACAGTGAGAGGTTGGATGCTCTTGTGGTGGAGCAGAAAACTGCTGGAGATTTTATTTTATTTCTTAGGGACAGCAAAATCAAGCACCTGGTGCATTGCATTAAGTGTTTATAGCCAAAGGGTCATTCCCAACACATGTCCCTAATAAACTACAGACCAAAAAATAATAATAATAAATGAACAAAACAAAATGTATGCACATTAGAAAAAGTACATCCACTCAATACAGCAAAATAGCAAACAATTAAACCAAGCACAAGCAACTGTAAATGACTTAATGAGAGCGATCATACTTTTAAAAAGCTATAAAAAAGTTTATAAAAAGTACAAAAGTTCTTAACCTTTCTAAAAACATGAAAGCTCTGCATTCTAGCACTGATTATATTATTATTGCATACATATTATTACCTATATTTATTTTCATTTGTATTCATATTTTACCCATAAGCCTTATGCATCTGTCTACTTCATACACTTCTGTTGGTTTTGCCCTTGTATGAGTTTTATTGTCCTGTGCTGTTAATGTCTGTGTTCTCCTGCCTAACTCTCTCCATCTTTTCTGCTAACCCCCCCCCCCCCCCTGTGGGATCAGTAAGGTTTGAATAAAAAGGTCAATTTTCTGAATCCAGTAGCCTTAACAGTCAAATGCCCATTTTAATGTTCAGCACTCTGAATACTGAACACAAGTGGTATTATGTGTTAAAACCCCTCACTTATCATACATTTCTAATACATTTATTTCATTTAATATAATAATTACTACATAGGATACCAATTCTCAGTTAAATCACCAAATTTGTTGATAGGCAGAGCAATCTGGTGGATCAACCTTCACAAAAAATATACAACTCACAATTAAGTTGAAATGAATAGCTGATTTGAGTTACAACACTTCATCTAGAATCTACAGATGTATGTTCAACTATCTTAACAAATACTAAATTCTAGACAAAAATCACATGTAACAATCACGAAAGAGATGAAATTACATTACAGGCATTTGGCAGACGCTCTTATCCAGAGCAATTTACAGTTTACATTTCTTTACACACAATCCATTTATACAGCTGGATATTTACTGAAGCAATTCAGGTTAAGTACCTTGCTCAAGGGTTCAATGACTGGCAGTGTCCCACCTGGGGATTGAACCTGCAACCTTAACATTACAAGCCCAGTTCCCTAACCATTATACCACACTGCCGCCTATGGAAGAAATGGAAGAAAATGATGCCAAACCAAGTTTGTCTCCAAATGCAAACACACGCAGCCGAAGTGTGAGCTGGGACCAGATCTCCCAAGAATGCAGGACCAAGAACTCTGAACTGGGAAAGAAAAAAAATAAAAAAACAAGCTATCAACAGGTCACACTTTAAATGTTTAAAGGGTTGGGGTTTGGGGGTTGGGGGTTTGGCTCCCTCCCTCTTTAGCTCATGTATGATTAATTTACGATTTGGGGGAAGGCCCAGCCCAAGCCTGGTTAAATCCCCTTTTTATATTAGAATTTTGGGTCACGTACTGATGCCGCAAGACATCTCTTCAGGATGTTGACACCAAACATCAACGGGTCTGGGAAGACCGCTTGGTTTATATAGAGTTTGAGCTGATATTTGGAGAGTCTTAATATAATAATAATATAATATACGCCATTTAGCTTAGACTTACAGTAGTGAATGCATACATTTTCAGTGTGGCCCCAGTGGGGATTGAACCCACAACCTAAGCGTTGCCAATGCTGTGCTCTACCAACTGAGCCACAGAGAAACACATATGCTCAGGCAAGGAATATTGCTACCATGTGACAAAGCCAATCATAACACCATGGACCTCCGCTTTTAATCTGGTGGGCCTACAGTTTTTAGCTCATAGGTACAAACCCCAAATTGTGGTGTGTGACATAAGCATGTACATTTGGTGTGCTGATCCAATGGGGATTAGGCTGGCACCAAACTGCATGCCTCAGTGCCCTGGTTTCACTCAAGGAGTAATAAACCTGTCAGTGAAGGCGTGTTTGTTTGTTTATGAACATTTAAAAATGAGCCAGGCCATATTCTCTTTGCCTGTGCAGGGTCACAAAACGCAACTTCCACCCTTCATCTGCCCTTTCTTCCAAGTACATTAGACAAGCGATTGTTTAGAATATCACACAAAAAAACTGTTTTATTAATAACAGAACTTTTTAAACAGACGGTAGTGTACATGCTGTCCGTTCACAAAACGGGCAGTGCTGACGTGAACGACGCTGGGTGGATCGTAAAACTGTAAAAATGCGTCTCCCATCTTCAAAATGGCTATATCGCTGGGAAGGGTGATGAAGTTACAGTTGCACGTACATTGCCTGATGATACCACAGTACTTCCTTGCGCTCACCCTCAAGTAATTTCAATTACATTTGTTTTACTGGCACATCAAGCATTTGTTTTGTACACAGCGGCAATATAGCCACATAAAATGCGAGTGCAAGCAGTGTAATTCTAAAACGTATGAATGACGATAGTAAAATTGAGGGATAATCTCAACAAACACACAGCGTCACAACACAGACATAAGGGCCCAGCGAACACCACTACACTGTGACGGCTTGTGACAATCTGCTCAGTTCACGTCTCCTCTCACAGGAATCCCCTGCAAATCAAAGGTAGTGACGTTGTCTCTTTTAGGGCCAACAACAGCATAAGTTGACATTTCAGTATATTACATTTTACATTTACATTTAAATTTTTTAGGCATTTTGCAGACGCTCTTATCCAGAGCGACTTACAGTTTTACATTTATTTACATACAATCCATTTATACAGCTGGATATTTTACTGAAGCAATTCAGGTTAAGTACCTTGCTCAAGGGTACAACAGCAGTGCCCCACCTGGGAATCGAACCAGCAACCTCTTGTGTTACAAGCCCAGTTCCCTAACCCATTACACTACACTGCCGTATATAAAGAAACGCCCACGTGACACAGGGTGCAGGGGCATGTGCTTGGTTTGAATCGCTATCTCCAGGAGCGCCACCTGCACAAGATCAGATTCAGTGCAATGGGCTGAATGTTCTGTTAAGTTCCGAACGCGAGTCTCAAAATAATTTCTCCAGAGGACCCTTCCATGTACAAAATTTCAGGGAAATTCAAAACATCACGTACATTTTTGTTCCATTTCCACACACAATCGACCAGAAGTAACTGATTAATTGGTTTATTAGAAAAGCACATCTAACAAATGACACCATTGGTTTATTAGTAAGGCACATCCCCTCTGAGGAAGTTGGGCAGCCATATCTCACACCAGAGTGTCAACCTGGTCATGCGTAGCACTGTAAGTCGCTCTTGAAAAAGTCCAAAGAAGGGCAACTAAACTGATACCTGGTATGAAAGGTAAAAGTTATGATGATAGACTTAAGGCACTCAATCTATTTAAACTTAGCAAACGGAGACTTAGGGGGGATTTGATTGAGGTTTTTAAATTCCTAAAAGGGATTAACAAAGTTAAATACCAAAGATTTTTAAAGATAAGTGGTGTCAGCAGAACAAGAGGCCACAGAGATGGAAATTAGTTCAAGGCAAATTCCACACAGATATTAGGAAGTTTTTCTTTACACAGAGTTGTCAATGCCTGGAACAGCTTGCCAGGTCAGGTAGTAGAGGCAGAAACACTTGGGCTATTCAAGTCTAGGCTAGATGTAGTACTAGATACTCTTTAGATTAGGACATGATGAGCCTAGATGGGCCGAACGGCCTGTTCTCATCATTATGTATTCTTATGTTCTTATGTTCTTATGTAAGAATACGAGCCTGACGAGCGAGGCTACCAGCCTTATTTACGAGCGGCGCGATTGTGTTGTTTTCCCCCCCCTCGTGCAGGAGCGTGGTGATGCTGGAGAGCCTGGAGGACGCGTGCGTGCTGTGCGGCGAGGACGACTCGCTCTCGGACAAGCACGGCTGCCCGGCCTACGTCAGCCCCGAGGTCCTGAGCGGCGGCGGCGGCAGCTACTCGGGCCGCGCGGCGGACGTGTGGAGCCTGGGCGTCATGCTCTACACCATGCTGGTGGGCCGCTACCCGTTCCACGACCTGGAGCCCGGCTCGCTCTTCAGCAAGATCCGCCGCGGCCACTTCAGCCTGCCCGAGAGCCTGACGCCCAAGGCGCGCTGCCTGATCCGCAGCATCCTGCGGCGGGACCCCGCCCAGCGCCTCACCTCCCGCGACATCCTGGAGCACCCCTGGCTCGCCCCGGGCTCAGGGCACGGCGCCGGCGCTGATGGCAGCGGGAAGGAGGCTTCGGACCAGACGGTGCCGGACGTGAGCCTGGGCGAGGAGGAGGCCGCCGGTTCCTCGCGCCGAAAGGCACAGTGAGCGGGCAGGATTCCTCCGATGACGCCGCCCGTTCCCTAGGAGACCGCGGCACCCTCCGCGCTCAGTGGGAGGGCGAGGCTGCGCGAGCCACAAAGTGGGCGGAGCTTTCTTGTGTTTGTTTGTTTGTCTGTCTGTTAGTCAGTCACTGACTTGAACCAGTCATGGTGTTTTTCCGTGCAGGGTTAAGTCTTTGGCTGGGGCAAGTCAGGCGATTGGCAGCTCCCGCACGTTCTGGCGTTTGCGAGGCCTCGCTCTCGAATCACTACATCCAGACGAGCCAATGTAGCGAACCCCCGACTGGCTCTCTCAGGGTAGATTGATGTTGTACGATAATAAAGAGGAACAAAATTCAATCGTAAACTGGTGGGCTGAGCGTTTTCTCTTTATCGGTGAGCATTAGAGCGGAAACCCCCACAAGCTGCAGCTAGCAGACTGCAACGGGGGAACTCTTGTGTTTTATACAACTTGGTCTGGTCTGTAACTGACGACCAACGATGGCATCGTACTGTTAGGTTTTTTTTTTGTTGGTTTTTTTTTTTTCATCCAGGAGTTGGGTTTATTAAGCTCAATTTATTAAGCAAAACTACTTATTTTGTGGTGCACTTGAATCGGTCCGCTACTGTCCCAAGCACAATGTTCTGTAGCCATCAGAAGAAGGTGTTTTTCCACGCTTTTCTTTTATTCAGAATTTATGCTCTTAAATAAATTTTCAGCTCCTAGCATTTTTATTTTATTTTTTATTATTATTATATATATTTTTTTTTCTTTAAGTGTTGTCTCCAAAGCGGGAAGTGATTTATTTATCAGGCAGTCCTGCTGCTCAGATGACAATCTTTGGTGCAGAAAGACATTAAAATGGCTTCAGTTTTCTTTTAATCCAGAGAGATTATACAGGGTTCCAAACCTGCACCAAGCTCCTCACAAGCTCTTGTGTAGCATCGTCTGTACAATTTAGATTGTAATGTATATGTTTGGTATAAGGGCAATGGTGAATGACACACTTTGAGAAATAACGACTCAAATCTATTCCATTTACTGTATACGATTGTGCATGCAAGACTAGTACCCGAGTCGAGAGTTTTTGTGACGTAAAAACTGTCAGATGTGTAAATCAAACGGATGTGTTTTCTGATGGTTTTCCTCATGATGCTCGTCTCTTATCTGTGGTTAATTTTGCATGCTTCTGGGATCTACACCAAACGCAATGTGGGGAAGAAGAAGCGGGAACTATAAATGTCTGATCATAAAGTGGAAATGGAAATGTTAATATTTATTGTCGGTGTGTGAAAGAGCCTCGAGGTGCATTACCGTACCGCGCGCGTTCGGCCGATCGCACGATCACCGCGCCCGGCGTCGACCGTGTGCCCGCTCGGCACAATGTCGGCGAAAGGCCGGTGTCTGTGAATCTCTCTGCTTTGGTGGCCTGACCAAAGAGACGCGCGAACATAATACTCCACGAATCAAGAGAGGGCTTTGGACATGCTTATAAAACCGCCATTTTTGATTTCATATAGAAATGCAATTGCAATGCAAAGGATAAACCGTCAACTTGGCATTCCAGTCTCCGCGAGGAAGGGTTGGTCAGATGGCGTCGAGACCCATTTCACTCCCCCCCGACGTGCCTTTTCTGTCTGTCCATTTTTTTCCCCTGCCCGTGCACATTCGTCACTCTACAGAGACCCAGCAGGGATTCAACCATAAGACTAAATGATTGTTAGATCTTCAGAATCGCTTGGAAAGCCTGATACTCCGCGGGCTTTGGAAGGGTACAGAACAGAAGAGGGGAGAGGGTTTGCTTTGCACTTTGTCACCTCATCCCATAACACCAAAAGCGAAGAGATGGATCACACACACACACACACACACACACACCACTCCAGCGGCGTTCATGATGGAACTTCCGTCTTCATGCTCCGCTTTTAAATAAACGTGGAAAAATTCTGGCGAAGCAGTTCCGTTCGCCAGGTGCGGCAACGGACGAAGAGATTAGGCAGAATCCGCTTTTGCACCCACGGACGTGGACCGCCTCATCGACTATAAACATTCCATACCGTGGCTAAATCCACCACGTCAAGGTTAAAGCTTAATTGCAACAGTTTAATGAGTCTGCTCGGCAAACAAGAGCGTCAGGGTGAGATGCACATCACGGGAGCCACAAGGGCACAGGGACAGAACAGTCTAAATAAAAAATGAATAAGCGTCACGCGGAAAAAAAACGTGCTAAGCTACCAGCACACAGCAGTAATTGTTTTAGAATCTGATGGTACTGACCAGTTTTTCCTTAGGAGCAGCGTACATGCATCAGGTTAGTGTGCACATAGAGCCGTGGAATGATCTAGAATGCCCGTGCTAAAAAGGAACAGTAGTCTGGGCAACACTGTTACACTCTTTTCAAGTACCTCGGATTAATTAATACCCTGCCAGCACAAGTTCTGTGAAATGGTGGTGCACTGGGAAGTTCTGTGAACGTTCTGTAGTCGTTTAAATGTTACTTGAATCTGTGTGTGGTTCTTGTCTCACTTGTGCGTACAGCATGGCGTATGGCCTGTGGATGAAATAGCCTGCCCTGCAGGAAAAGCTTTATAAGAGAAATTATATATATATATATCTATATAAGCAAAGATGCTTAGATTCTCAGTGGATTTATGAACCCTGCATTTCACCTCAGCTTAGACTTAAAGGATGAGCTGCTTTGTCTGAAGACCGTGAAGTTGGTGCTGATGTTGAAGGTGTCCCTTTGACTGTTTTTGGAATAGACCTGCATGGTACAATATTACTGCTGTTGGGTTTGTAAAGTGTGTGGCTTAAGGATTTGTCCAAATTCTCTTTGGTAAATAAACTGGGAACAGTGCATTGAAAAAGAATGTCTCGTTTTTTTTGTTAGTTTTCTTATAATCATGCATTATCGTTTTAAACGGATGCACTATTTTTTAAAATTTTGTAAGATTTGTTTCAGATTTTTTTCTCCCAATTTAGTAGCCAATTACACCCTCTCTTTTCATGTCAATCCCCGCCTTGTATTGTGAGTTTGCTGCCATAGCCCTGAGACCAGCAGTGACAAAGGTGATGTACCGCCTGCTCCAAGTCAGCACTTGCCAAGCCGTCGACTGTAACTCCAGACACAGAGCCACTCCTATGCACAGCGAACTCATGTCGGCTTCCCTCCCTCCTTCCCGGGGCAGACAGCCAATCGCCCCCTAGTGGCACTTCCGGCCAGAGCTGATGGCGCGGCTGGTGGAATCGAACGTTGTGGCCACCGAACATTGTAGACCATCCGGGAGGCCAGGCCATTTTTACGGGTGTACCATCAAAATTTTGAAATATGAGTTGAGAATAATAATATATATATATTTGTTTTCCTACATTTGACTTGAATTGCCTTTACATAAGATTGCACATAGTGCTTTCAAAGAACTTCACAGTGAAGAAGGGGAAACTCACCTCAACCACCACTAATACATAGCCCCCACCTGGGCAATGTCACGGCAGCCGTTTAGCACCAGAATTGCTCACCACACTTCAGCTGAGATGGAGAGAGAGGAAATTATTCCACCAATTAAACTTTGATTAGGTGGCAGATTGAAAGAGCAATGTTGGGAGTTTGGGACACCAGTGAACCCCCGACTCTTTGAGATAAGTGCCACGGGATCTTTAATGACCACAGCGAGTCAGGTTTAACGTCTCACACGAAAGGGGCCGTCTCCTAGAGCACAGTGTCCCAGTCACTGCACTCCCCTACCTTTTAGTATCCAATTCCCTCTCTCTTTTTTTTTCGTGCCAATTATCCCTCCCTCATTTGAGAACTCGCTGCATGGTCTCCTTCGAGCA
The DNA here is from genome assembly GCA_029706075.1 of Aldrovandia affinis. Taxonomy (NCBI): domain Eukaryota; kingdom Metazoa; phylum Chordata; class Actinopteri; order Notacanthiformes; family Halosauridae; genus Aldrovandia; species Aldrovandia affinis. The sequence goes on along the minus strand of JAINUG010000205.1, from coordinate 1,155,659 downwards.
GTGGCGGGCCCAGACAACTTTAACAGGGGTGGTCCAAGAGTGGCACAGAACGGTAAAACAGTGCCCCTAGTGGCGAGCTGGGCCAGAGCCGAAACTGGCGCGACCGGTGGAATCAAACCCTGGTCGCTGTGGCTAGCGTCAAACAATTTTACCGCTAGACCACGCGTGAGGCGAGGGCATTAGGCTTTTTGTTTGGCCCAGAGGGTCATTACCACCTACTGGCCCACCAACACCACTTCCAGTAGTAATTACTTTTTCCAAGAGGTCTCTCATCCAAGTACTAACAAAGCCCACACCTGCTTCACCTCAGGCATTCAGCAGGAGCAGGATACATGATGGTATGGCAGCTGGCTGGATGGCAGACAATATTTTTTTTTTAGGGGGGGGATTTCTCCCGAAGCCTTTCAAACTAATCTCAAGCTTCAGGAGAAAACAGTTGGACGATGATTTGTTTTTTATTAGACAATAAGGTGAGAGATGCAGTCTCCACAAAGCAGAATAAGTGTTCATTTTGACAGTTTAATATGGACATTGCTATGAATAACTGCTTCCTCCAACCTATACCAAGTTAAACTTCACAAACTGCTGATTGTAACAGGGTGCTCTCCCCTCCACTATAGGCATGCAGTATAAATCACAGATTGTATATACATTATGTATATTGTATATATATTTATAAATGTATACAGAAGCATGTGCCCCAGATTTTCAGATTTTGTTTTTTCTTATTTTTTATTTTATTTTATTACCATTTATTTTTTTATAATATGTAGTTATGATCATTTTATATTATGAGTCAAACGTATTCTTATAATTATGTCATGGATCATACCTCAAAAAGTCACACACCCCCTTTGCCTATGGTTGGTTTCTTCCAAGTGTAAAAGTTTTGTTTTGCAAAGTGCGCGCACTGACCGGACCGGTCATATCAATGAGAGTGGTAGAGACGGCTGCAGGTGCAGTTGGCTGCTCAAGAGGTTAGTAGACCAATAATCCCCTTTTCAAACTTGTGAAAATGAAATGCAATTAGTTTTACAAACTTATTGTGTTTAATAAATATCTAGTTTACTTTGCAAGATAGTTGGCTATCTACCAGCTAGCTAGCTAAAGTTAGCATCCCTCAATCCGGTTGTTTAGCTAGCTCAGCTGTCTGTCACGAGTTGACTTTTGATTGCAGAGCTGATAGTTACCACCATCACTATCACAGGTTATAGTTAGCAAAAGACTGAATTCCTTTTGATATCTCCAGGTGACAGGCATGCAGAGGAAAATATCAGCGTTTTTTGTTAAGCATGCAGAAAGCCCCATCCCTTCCCTGAGGCAGGATACAGACAGGGCAAGACGAGGTAGGTTAGCTAGCTAAGCTAGCTATCTAAGTGAGATTTGTGACGTGCTCTGACAGAAGAACTAGTGGTTTTGAGTTGTGCCTCCTCAGATTTTTGCCTTGCATGACGCCCCTGAATGTATAAATCACAGATTGCTATGTTGTATAAAAGTCAGTCGCCTGTGACTACACTTGCCGTTTTTCATGAAAGTCAGTTGCCACATCTCACTACACAACATTCTGAAACTGGCAGGGCCTATTTTTGTCCCAGTCAGCCCTCTGTTTCCAGATCTGGGGCCTGTCTTTTCATCTGGGGCCTGTCTCACAAAGCAGGATTGGTGTGTTAGCAAGTTAACTTTGGGCTTAACCCTGGGTTTTCTGTCTCATGACTGTGGCTCACCTTTAACCCGGTTGTATCGCCATGGTAATTTATGCGAACCTAACCTGCTCCAGAGTAGGTTAAATTCAGGCTAAGGGATCAAATCCCGCCCGCTCACCAATCAGCTCTCTGAAAGGTTGGCTGTGTTACAAACGCCGCCCCTTTTGTGTGCACGGCACGCGCTCGTATCTCGATCAGAAAAACCAGGGTTGACCGAGCGAGTTGATAACCACTGTCGTGAGGTTCTTCCTGAATCGGAGTCCAGCTTCTCTGTCTCTTTCCCCCTCCCTGACAGTGGCTGTCTTGGTGTGCGTGAGTACCGGGGTATTGTCTACACTACACTACACTTGATTGATAGGTTAGAGTTGGTGAACTATTGCTTGGGTTCTGAAAAAAGTTGATAACAAGAAGAAATCAATCAATATTCACTTTGTTTCAGTCCCCACATATATAGCGCAATAGGAGTGTTTCCTACCTCTGTTCATGGCATGTTTCCACAGTTTTGGTGAATTTAAAGGACTGCCATCAGATCACCAGCCTCTGTTAGGCTTTGCGTAGCCAGCTAACGCAAAGATACCTGACTATGTTGAACTTCCTTCGTTGAGACAGGCCGCAGGTGGACCGTGATCCACTGTGGGTTTGTTATGCTGGCTTTCTGCTGCAGTGACAAACAGTCACCGCTAGATGGTGCTCATGATTTTTTTTTAAGTTTGCGGCTCGTCTGGCTCAGAACAGGAGCACTTGTGCATAAGGACGTCACGCTGTGCTGATCCCGCGCAGATTCCCTGACACTTATGGCTCGTGGGACAGGCTGAAAGAGTGCACTGCAGGGGATGAGATTAGCCATCTAGATATGATAAAGGTCAGTGAATCTGCACAGCAGGGCACCATAATCTGGATGAGGGACCTTTTGTGCCTGAGCCTACCACAGCATCCCATGCACAGGCTATAAAGATCAACGACGTGGCGTAGGGTTTGAGCAGAACTGACTGAAGAAAGACAAGCCCGTTAGCAGCAGGGGTGGGGGGATAGTTGGAATAATAAAGGCTACAGTTGGCCATCAAATTGCGAGAAAAACGAGGAAAGAAATTGGATAAAAATTATTTTTTTAAAAGAAAAGAAAAGCCCAATACCACAGCACTGTATTTTATCCAATAATGTTTTCATTAGGCTGGGGACTGACAGATAACTTCCCCACCAAGCCAACCTTTCCCACACTGGCACAGGCACCGCTGTTCCAGTCAGCACCACAGGGCCCACACAGGGGCTTGTTAATGAATCAGTCCAATACAGCTGAGCGTAATAAATCAATCAATTGTTTGTGAAATTCCGCGTTGGGAGAGGTGACTAATCAAAGGCGATTGCTGAGGATTAACTTGATAGATTGAATACATTTTTCATGTGCGTGTTTATATGTGAGTGTGGGTCCGTGTGTGTGAGAGGGACGTGTATGTTAGTGGGTTTTATACTGTGTGTGTGTGTGTGTGTGTGTGTGTGTGTGTGTGTGTGTGTGTGTGTGTGTGTGTGTGTGTGTGTGTGTGTATGTGTGTATGAGGAAATGACGCAGGCTACTTACATTTACATTTTAGGCATTTAGCAGACGCTCTTATCCAGAGTGACTTACAAGATGTGCATTTATATATGATATGATCAATCATTGTTCGTGCAAGAGATCAGTGCAGTAATTCAGCGATAGACATCATTGTTGGCAGCTGCATACCATACCTGTAACACAGGGAAAGAAAAGGTTAGCCAATTCAATGTTATTTTATTTTACAGTATTAAATAAATACGAAATACAGTATTAAACATGTAGACAGTGGTGATGACAATTAGTTATTGTACAGAATTAAAAGTTAGTGGAGTCCATTTTATTGGGTCTTTAGTCTATAAAAAGAAGATGGCCAGTGATTCCGGGTCCTGACCGAGTGCAGAAGATCGCTCCACCACCGAGGGGTCGGGACAGAGAAGAGGCGAGACTGCGAGGGGCGGCTGCCTGGGACCCAGAGGGATGGGACAGTCAGTTTGCCAGAGGAGGCAGAGCGGAGGGGCCTAATTTAACCGTGATATACTAAAATAGTCAAAAATGATCTCTTTCCCTTTATTTCCTTGTCAGACGCGAGGGGGCAAATTCGATGTGTTGTCTTATTAATGTCTCCGTGTAGCTGTAGCGGGATGCTGAACGGCGCCTGTTCACTGTCTGAGGGAATGTATCAGCGAGCATCAAAGGAGAGAAGAGCCAGGGAAAGATGAACAGCCTCAGCCTGCAGGGCACAGGGGATCACATTCTCAACCTTCACCTTCACTAGACATTAACCACATCCACATTTTAGCTCCGCAAAGTAATATCAATGTACATTTGAGTTGGCACATTGTCTTTTTGTTTTTTAAGTCATTGTCTTTACAGTTTGGTTTGAATGCAGTTTTTTTTTGTTTTTACAGTTTATTTGTGTTCTGACATAACTAATAGTGGCAAAATGATGGGGGAAAAAATGACCTGGCCTGTGCTAGAGATCATTTTACTTCACTTGTGGACCAAAAAAAGTTATTATTCTGTCCTATTCTATTATTTCAATTAATCTCTGTACGGAGGCGAGTTCAGTCCCTAGCAGAGAGGCACTAGGTAGCATTTTAAAACCCTTCGAACTTGGACAGAACCCACAGCAAGAGTTTGGACGGGCACTCAAGCCACTAGCATCGTCTAATGAGTTTGAAATGGCCATTGCACTGAGTGGCGTCACGCGGGTTCTAAAAACAGCGTGCCAATTAAATATCGAAGCGCCTCATTGGGTCCCTCCACAAAGACTCCGCACGTGCTCTTTGTGGGAACTCATTCCTGGCACTATAGTCAATGTATTCAAATATCTGCCATATTTTCTGTAGGCAGCCATATTGGAACCAGGGGGAGATACGTATCTACTGTTGGCTGTCTTATTCTTTTCTTACACAGAAATGGCATCAATGAAGTGAAGTTAATTGAAAGTATGTTTGCCTTGTGTGTGTGTGTGTGTGTGTGTGTGTGTGTGTGTGTGTGTGTGTGTGTGTGTGTGTGTAAAAGACTGGATGTGTATACATTGCTCTTTGTGTTTGTGCACATGTGTGTTTGTGTGTGTGTCTGTGCATGTGTCTGTGCATGTGTTTGCATGTGTGTGTGTGTGTGTGTGTGTGTGTGTGTGTGTGTGTGTGTGTGTGTGTGTGTGTGTGTGTGTGTGGCTTTGTGTGGGACTAGGCCTGCATGTATCATTATGTGTGTTTCTGTGCGTACGTTTTTAGCGAATATTCTCAAATGTGTTCGTTTCCTCAGCTGCAGGTTTGGAATTATCGACAGTATTGATAACTTGACAAGGTCTTGCGGATAGAGCAATCCCACAATGCACTGCACACTCTTCAGTCAGCTGCACGGATCACGTAAGGGGTGAATCGGGAAGGAGGGAAACTGATGAGAATATCGACCAATGGGACTCCACAGCTGGAACCGGGGTGCGGAGGCCCAGGGTTTCCAACAATGCGCTTTTGTTTAACGCTTCACCGTGTGTCACCCATTTTGTTAAGGACTCTGAAATTATAAGGCTGGTCCGAAACGGTATAATCAGAGGCTCAGGCTGTCATGGTAAATTGGGGGGAGTCGACCCACCCGGCGCCTCTCTTCCCTCACCGGCCCCTCCGTCGATACGCAATTATCCTCTCCACTTCACCTTACATCCACAGCGGCGCTTAAAATAGTTCAGATGGCACTCTTTTCTAATTGTAGCTCACGCTCATCGCGCGAAGGCGTTTGAGGCTGATCACGGCTAAATGCTACTCTGCTGTTGTGCAGAGAGAAGGGTCTTTAGCACGAACCCTGGGCACTTGCTAAATTATGTGGAAATAACCTGAATAAATTATTTGGAAATAATGTGTTTTTTCCTCCCACCTGGCACAGCATAAGGAAGATGTCTCTCTATGTGCATCAAAAGGCTATACGGAGATGTTTTATGTTTGCATTAGATCTTTGGCCGGTGTCTTCTGTGTGTGTTAAACATGTTGTCATGAAATAATTCTGCATGACTTTATAGGACTATGAACTATGGACTTTTGTGTTTTTTTAATGAAAAGCATAAGGCCATAGCAAAGTAAGAATATCTTAAGAATAACTTCCTTTATATTTGTCCGAGAGACCACCCTCAAGGCTAAAACCTGAAATATAATAAAATATACACAATGGGAATCAATACTGATTACTGGGGAAATAACTAAAAATTCTGCAGTTTCTGAAAAACTTGCTGCAGAAGATTGCATGAGCTACTGCCCTAAATGATTGGAATACTACAAAAAGCATACAGATATGTATTTGTGCATTTATTATGTTGTGGAAGTAAACATAGATTGGGAAGGTATGGTAAATATTGCATCGCATTAAATGGATATGAATATACTATAGAAGGTCTTAGGCTATATATATAAGATATAATTTGCATGACAGCCATCTGAAATGCATAGTATGTTTTTTGGCATGTTTTTTAAATGCTCGCTTGCCCTATGATAAACCAAGCTGAGCAGCTAAGGTTTAAATATTAATATATCGTTTAAAATTAAAATGACTTAAAATGATACTTTGAAACTGTCTTTTTCTGTCTCCTGTCTGTTCTAGACTGTGGTTCTGTGTGGCTCAGTAGGTAGAGCGTGGCGCTGACACTGCTTAGGTTGTGGGTTCGATTCCCATTGGGGCCACATATACTGAAAAATGTATGCATTCACTACTGTAAGTTGCTTTGGATAAAAGCATCTGCTAAATGGCATATATTATGTTATGTTACTTTGTGTTCTAACACACATGTTTTGTGTTTTCAGTGCTATTCTCCCTGGGTATGAGATACATCCGCATGTATTCCCTGGATTGGGTGAATTTGTGCTGGTATGCTGTGTCCTCTTTGTGTGTGGGTTTTTCTCCACCCTTGCGAGAAGCAGTTGATTGTTTTATTTCTAGTCTATGTTTTTATTGCAAGAAAACATCCGAAACAACAGAAATAATACAATAGTGATACACAGTTCACAAAACGTTTGTTTGTTTGTTTGTTTGTTTCTGGACATAGCAAAACAAAGGACTAATAAAAGACAAAAACAGAAAATAAACACATACATAAAATGGAAAAGAAAGATAGAACACATTCAGGACCAATTACATTGATATGAATGTAATATAATTCAAAAACAGTTTTCTCACTTTGTTAGGAAGTATATAGGCCTACTCATAAGAGAGATTCCATCTATTGTTCATTTTCAATCATTATAAATTGTTGATTTAAAAAAAATCAAAAATAGACCGTTAGTTGATATATTAATTAGTCACAGGTGTTATGAGAATTAATTGAGCTATTCATCGACAAGGTCAGAATACCACTGGGGAACGCATTTGATATAATCTCCAACTGCTTTGGAAAGACAGAGATGTTATGTTACTATAAGTTACAGTACACAGTATACGTATACAGTAGCTATACCGATGAACGTTTCCATGGAGTCGCAGTAACTGTTTGTTCAAGCCTTTCGGCAGGTGTGTAAATGACGTCGGAGGCGGTTCCGCGGTGTGGCCGACAGGCGGCGCTGTGCCACTCTGTGAGCAGCCGGCGTGAAAGGGGAGGAGCGGAGCCGGGACTACAGCAGCCACTCTCGCTGGAGTACCGAGTCCAATCAAACAGGGAATAAAGAGGCGATCTATGGCATCCACCAGCTCCCGTTTACAGCACGGAAAGCGCTTTGCAGAAGCCAAGTACTTCAGTCAATTCACAGACGTCGCCTCGCAGACCTCCGTGGGACTACTGCCGGTAGCGAGCACGGCACTTCCCCCTGCAGGATGAAGTGAAATAATAGCGTGTCAAGGAGAGAATTTCCAGTTAAAGCGGCGTAAGAAAAACAAGGACAAACATTGGGGCTTCAGCGTTTCCGTGGCCAGGTAGGCAAAGGACGGTGCGTGCAACAGCGCTGTCACGGCAGCGGTGGCTATCGCCACTTTACGATCTCGCGTGTAACGCGATATGGACACGAATGGAGACCAGGGACCAGACGTGTGTACGACTGTGCGAGCTGTGTGTGTGTGTGTGTGTGACATCACTTGTGCGGTGTGTATCGTGTGTGTGTGGTGCGCAGCCGAGTGCTCAAGCCTTCGAGCTCAAACATTTGGGGGCTAAAGGGGAGGCTCGCCCCGTTCTAAAGTGTGCTTTTATGCTGCGTAACATTCGTACTAATTTATTATGTTGTTGTAAAAGTGACATTCTACTGAGACCCGAGCTGTTCTCGCCCTCTCTCTCTCTCTCTCTCTCTCTCTCTCTCTGTCTCTCTCTCTAACCCCACTAAATATAACACGAATTTGGACAAACCTCAGCGTGCGAGCATTGAGTCATTGTGATTGCAACAACTGTGTCACTTTAAATGATAATAGAAAACATGTTAAAATAAATATTTATAGATCAAAACCAAACAACTGCTTGATTTGCGTACACATCTAGATGTGAAACTCCTTTCGCTCTCTTTATTTAATGTCTGATTATGATAAGACGGAGTAGTTGCATCGTATGAGTGAACTTCTAGGCATTTCGAATGCCACTATTTATTACAACATGGATATGCTGTTGTTGTCCCCCCCGCATGATTGCGACAGTTCTTGCATATGTACAGTATTCGTCTGCATATTGTTGAGAAATTTGAGGAACATTTCTGCTGCCTGGAAGTCGTCGGGTACGTAGCCTACATTAACCGTGATGACAAGACCGCTACACGCACCTGCTTTAGGTTCACACTTGACAAAATATACAGGTGTTTGCGTGCACATTTAATTGCAATTGAGCACATTGTGCGATTTCGATAGTAAATTAAACGGTTTTAGCTCCTGCCTTTTTGAACAACAATTAACACTGGCGATAGAAACATTCGGCTACGTACCACATTAAACATTTCAACTGCCTATATCTTGGCGAGGAACACGTGCCAGTGTCTACATAAGGCATGCTAACTTAATCTATAAACTATGGTAGCCGAGGCTGCCCCTATTACAATTATTTACTGCACCCTGCCTTTTTAAAGTAAAGCCTAAATATTTATTCATAAATATTTATTTCACAGCTACACAATGTCTCTTTAAATACGCTCAACTCTAATGTGTTTACATTAGACGTAGTGTGGCCAATCTTCGCACATTGGCGTGAATTTTGTTTTGGCTTCATTGACCAGTAGCCTAATGTTCTTGCAAAAAATGAAAGACGGCTCTTTTTTGCCTGTTTTGTCTTTGGAACCCCCCCACACACTTATAATATGTAGATTTACGTTCCGTTCTTACCAGCAAAACAAGTAGCGAATGTCTACACGCGAATCTTAAATGCGAGCAGTTGTACGCATTAAATTATGTTATTCTCAGTCTTGTCTCTCCCCGCAGTAAAATTGATAGAATGTTTGGTGGTGAGGTATAATTAAAATCTAGCTTGCGTAGCAGAACAGTAGTCGTAGTATGATTCCTCAATGAGGAGACCCCAAGCCATCAGGGGTGTGTCACCCCACACACACACACGCACACACACACACACACACGCACGCACTTCTCGGGTCCGAGGCGTTCAGCAGTATGGCGCGTAAGTGCCCGGGGAAGACCCTGGGATTTCAGGAGTGTCACACGCACACTGCACGGGCTTCGAGGCTTTTAGTGTCACACACGGCAAATGGGAAAATCTCGGATTGTGGCGGGAAGCGCTTTCTAAAGTCTCGTCTTCTTAGCTCCAGGTCAGGTAATTTGCGGGTAGGCCCATTAAAACCCCATCGCCTGCAGTTTCATGCAGAAGGGATTCTCATTTTTAACCGCGGGGATTACGATTTTGGATGAACCGCAGTTTATGTTTGACCTTAATAAAGGGCAGCATGTGAGTGGAAGAGCGGTGGGAAAAGACCGGAGAGGGTGACAGCGTTTGGGCGAAAGAACCATTCAGCCCGATCTCTTCCCATTTTCCTCAGTTTTTATTAAAACTGCACTTTTACTGTAACTGTGGCGTAAACACCCCCCCCCCTCCCGCCATTTATATTAAAATTGAGAGTTCCGCCGTTTCCAGTAGGCTATTGGTGGTAATTATATCTGGGGAAAACTGAATTGGACATTTGCCGCTCCTCTGTGCGTTCTGCCAGGGCTGTTACAGCTAGCGATGTACAGGGGGGTTATTAGACGAAGTAATGGAAAAACCAAATGAAAACGGACTCATATTTTCAAGTAAGTAGCTCGCAATTAAAAAGCACTCTGCACATGTTTCATATTAATGTCGAGGCTAATTACCATTACGTTTCTGTTTCTGACACTTTAAAATCCACACTTTAATGTGCGAGTTTCTAGAGCAACATGAGAGATTTTTGAAAGAGGTCAAGTAGTCGGTGCCTGAATTTCAGGCACCTGAATTCGTCAGTCACAGAGAGCGCCAAATTATTTTGTGTCAAGGAGAACGGTGTCAAAAATCTTGAAGACGTACGCCAAAGAAGAAAAAACCGCATCAGGAAAGAGGAACAGTGGTCGCAAGTCGAAGCTCACCGACAGGGATAGACGGACACTTAACAGGATAGTTGATAAAAAAACTAACACAAAACAACAGCTTCGATAATTACCACAGAAATGGATTATACACCTTAAGACTGCCACCTCCGTGACCCAGTCCTAACAAAAACGACGCTGTGAGCTTCACAAAGCAGAAATTTATGGCAGCTCTCCCATTCGGAAATTGCTTGTAACCAAGGTCAATGTGCAACAACGCAAAACCCGATAATGAGCACAAAACCTCAACTTCTGAGCAGTGGGAGAAAGTTCTATAGTGTGAATCGTCTTTTGCTCCTTTTCCTACATCTGTACGGAGTTATGTTTGTAGGAAGCCAAGGAAAGTCTTCAATCCGCATTGCCTGTTCCCAACTGTTGAACTTGGTGGTGGATCTGTTATGGTGTGAGCAGCCATCTCGTGGTAGTCATTACATTACATTACAGGCATTAAGCAGACGTTCTTATCCAGAGCGACTTACAGTTTACATTTCTTTACAATCCATTTATACAGCTGGATATTAACTGAAGAAATTCAGGTTAAGTACCTTGCTCAAGGGTACAATGGCAGTGTCCCACCTGGGGATTGAACCTGCAACCTTAACGTTACAAGCCCAGTTCCCTAACCATTATACCACACTGCCTGTCTGTGTCATTATTTTTATCCAATCATTTCTCCACGTGGTGGAATCACGGCCAAGGAATATGTAGCCATTTTAGGCGATCGGGTGTACCCTATGGTGCAAACAGTGCGGCAGTGTGGTATAATGGTTAGGGAACTGGGTTTGTAACGTCAAGGTTGCAGGTTAAATCGCCAGGTGGGACACTGCTGTTGTACCCTTGAGCAAAGGTACTTAACCTGAATTGCTTCAGTAAAATATCCAGCTGTATAAATGGATTGTATGTAAAGAAATGTAACTGTAAGTCGCTCTAGATAAGAGCGTCTGCTAAATGCCTGTAATGGAATGGAATGTAATGCAAACATTGTTCCCATATTCCAAGACGATAACGCCCCCATACACACTGCTAAATTGATTCAAGAGCGGTTTCGTGAATCCCAGGATGAAGCCAAACCAGCAGATCCCCACATCTGAACATCAGTGAACCTTTATGGGAAGGTCTGGAATGTGGAGTGTGGAATGTGGAGCATGGAGTAGATTTCCACCGCCTTCATCTCTCAAAGAATTGGAGGCTTTCCTTGAAGAATGCACCAATATCCCACTAGAAACGGTTAAGAGCTTGCATAACAGCATCACAAGAAGGACTGAAGCTGTTCTGAATGAATAGATATTCAAATATTCATACATTGTTTGGTGTTTCCATCATTTTGTCCACCCCCTCGTAGATGCCGAATGGATATTTTTGTACGAAAGACAAATGTTTCTATGATTCATTAACGGTTGCATAAGGCTGAGAGTGCTGTATCTAATTATGCTTTATCATATAATTGTCATAAATGCTCTGAATATTAATAATGTATTTTGTACAGTGAATGTTTGCATCATTAACCAGAGATTAGTCTGAGGGGGCTTTGTGTCATTGTGTGCCTTTTGTGCCTGGGGCCTGGGAGAAATCGTGTTCCGCTCTCCAAATAAATGTCTCTTTCTTTAAAAACCATAGGTGCCTGATTGCTACCCTCCTCGCATGCGAGCACCATCAGCGGGCTCATTCCTCCAGAACAGGTCAGTGGAGTTAATGTCGTGTCTGCATTTTCACTTCTGGAGCTGTGGCGTGTGCACGACGGTGCGTTTAACGATAAACAATCCTCAGACGCTGTGATTAATTCTTGAGAAACTAATGCTCACACACACACATACACACACACACGCACATGCATGTATACACACACGTACACATACACACGCACAAAAACATGCGTGTATACACACACACACACACACACACACACACACACACACACACGCATGCATGTATGCACACCGATACAGACGACACACTCCGATAGACACACAAACCCCCCCACCCACAGGACCTATTTCTGTCCACCAGCTCAACATGATTCTGTAAACCATACAAGAAGTATCTTTTACCATAGATATTTCTGGAGCGAAAGACACATAATAGCATGGATATAGTGCATGATCTAACAGCGGGGATACGGTTGCTGTTTCAACGAAACTACAGAAGACGCAGCTCTCGGAGTGTCCTTTCTGTTGTCCTTGTCAGCTGCTCCTCTTGTGTGTCTGCTCTCTAGTGCTGCTCTTGAGTGGGGAAAAAACACAACCAAGAGCAGCCCAAAAAACGGGCACATATATCTGTACTGGGGGTGGGTGGGTGGGGGGTGGGGGGCAACTGGATGAAATGACTCACCGAGATCAAAACAACCCTGGAATTTATCAACCCGGTTCTGCTGCCTTCTTTAGAGGTCAGTGTGCTCTTTTCAGAGTGCGACTTCATGTCTTTTTTGACTTTTATTTTTTTGTGGAGCCATTTTTTTGTTGTTGTGCCCAATCGCATTTGTAGCCCCATCTCGTTGCTGCGACGTCCTCCCATCCTCCAGTTCCAATTTTGGGAGAGCACAGATAAGCACACGCTCTCCTCCTCCTCCAGCTGCAGTGTGCCTTTGTCAGCTGCACATGAAGTGCGCTCCTCCGAGGCGGTGACTGCACCGCTCAGCTGGAGGAGCGGGAGGTGACAATAAGCGCTAACAGGCAGCATGTGTTTCGGGAGGGGCACAAGCTTGCCTCGACTCGAATCGAGGGCGGGCGCGCGAGCGCAGTGGTGGCACGTGCCTACCGACACGATTGGGCAATCGGAATTGGGAGAAAAACATTCGGAATATGTCAAATTAAAATAAAATGGCCGGGTGCATTTTCAACGAAAAGTTACCATCCTATTTGTAAGGGGAAAATGAGTTGAATAAATAGTTTTCACCAAAAAAACTAACCAAAACTGCAGTACTTTGTGGACCGTAGCGTGTAAAATAGTCACCGGCTTGCAGGCAAATGCATTGGAGGTGGAAAAAACCCAACAATATGGAAAATTATTTGCTGGATTAAATCATTTTGGAAAATGTGTCATCCTCAAAGGTTTGCGGTGAATTTGAAGGCCGTTCAGTGTCAGTTTGGGCCGAGAGTTGGGACAGACGAGAGTTGGGTCAGACGAGAGTTGGGACAGACGAGAGTTGGGACAGACTCACATGTATAACATCACTGCTTCTTTGTTTGATATTTTGCCTTTAGTATAATGGCCAATACAGGAGTGGGGGACTGTTCTTGTGGGACTGAGGATGGCATAACATACCCAGAAATGGCGCTGCTTCAGTAAGAGCCAGTCAGTTTGAGCCAGTCCAGATTTTACTAGGAGCAGGTTAGTGTGCTGAACGGAAGCTGCCTGTTGGTGGCGCACTAACCTGCTTCTGTTAAGACCCGGGGCCGATGCCGAAGTTACCTGTTAAGCCCTCGGTTTGAGAGTCAGAAGTGCCCCGCCCTAGGGGCTAAGGGTCATTCCAAAATGAAGGTTGCTCAAATCAGCCCTCGAAATCCCCGCTTGATGAAGGGAAAACCAACAGTGACTTTGGGCAAAGGGGATATCCCTGAAACCACTGCAAACATCCCACAACCGCCACGATCCACGAACCGCCAGCCTCCCAAACTGCTACCAGCGGTACTGCAGCTCATTGACTTGCTGGTCTGCAGACCTCCACACAAACCACATAAAGAAAGCAAAACAAGAATTGCCATCTTTTAAATGATTATTTAGCTGGTGGGTTGGTATGACAAAGGCAATCATACCTCAGGTGCACAGCATGCATGTCTTCATGCATTAAAGGAAGAGAAATGTCATCCAGCAGCTTTCACTGCATTTTATGCATACTTAAATTAGCTGGTCGTGGAGGACTATTAAAACTCATATTTGTGCTCCCTCCTGGAAAAAAACTGCTTCCGAAAGCAACGACTCGAACCCTGCTTCTCCACCCAGTGGTCGGACTCGTCTTCTGCGCCACAAACGACCGCTTTATCACACTTGGCCATGTTTACAAATAATTGCAAATGAAAAGCATGTCAGCTGTGTGAATTGAAATGTTTTGCTTTCCTTAAATGGTTTAATTCAATTATGCTCTTTGGTATTGGGGAACACGGGCATTGAGGTTAATAAAATGCAGTGATTAACTTTAATGCATTTTGGAGCAGAGTACATACTTTTGCCCACCGCGTACTGTATGCATTGCATTTTTTGGGGCTACCAAATCTTTATGGTAATGGATGCATTGAATTTCTTTCATTCTTTCATCTATATATATATATATTAAAAAATATATATATATAAATTGTTTTTGATTTCGATTTTTTCCTTGTTTTTCTCCCAATTTAGTGGCCAATTATACCCACTATTTATTTAGATTTGCACTCCCCACACAAATTCGCCGCTCGTCTCTACGAGGCAAGCTAATTCTCCGAGGGCAGCGAACTCTGCTTCCTTCGAGATGGAATTCACCCACCCACGTTCTGGAGTCACCCTTGCGCGCTTCTCGGCGAACTCGTGCCAGCTCACCCTGCCCCCTGGGGCGGACAGCCAAACGCCGCCCCCGATCAGGGGCTCCCCACCAGGACCGGTCTGCTCCAGTCGTGCTCCGAACCGCGACCGTGATAGGCAGCTCACACTCGTAAAGGACCAGCTCAATACGGGTGCGTTAGACCGCTACGCTACCGGAGGCCCCTGCACTGCATTGGTGTTATAATTAACATGCGCCCGGATTACCATCTCAGAAACCGCCGTTGCCAGACGCATAGCGAGACACGTACTGCGGCTCCACAATTCACAGGTGACGGTGAGTTCCGCTCTCAGGTGCTTTCCAGAGCGCTGCTTTTTACCGTCCCTCGGTCCCTCAACCCCTGGAACGATAAGAAAGCGAGTCCTCGCCGAGCGCGCTCCAGGGCTTAAGGGGCAACTTCAGAATTGGGCCCCAGTACGGCTCAAACTGCTACGCACCGTGGGAGCGCCGTGTCTCGCCCAGGTCTCAATGTTGAAGGTCTCACTGTAAAGTAGGAGAGAAATGGCGGTAGAATGACTGTGGGGGTTGTGCTGTACCAGGTGTGCCCGTCTCCCGAGCCATCCATCTGCACCGTAGCGGGAATAATGCCCGGGGGAGTTTGTGAACCCGGAGTGACCTTGACAAGAATAATCACACTTGACGCACTCTCTCTTCCTTAAACCCCACCCCCCACCCTGTACGGAGGCCTGTTTTTGCAGTTGTCTGCAGAGTATCGCCATCCAGCTTCTGCAGAACTTTGGAAGTGTCTTTTTTTGGGGGCCAGTTGTTGACCAGTGCAAGTCTTTCCGAACGTGTCAATTTCAGCTCCACCCAGAAATGGACAATAAGTTGGCAGCTGATTATCCAATGAGATTCATGGAACAGGGGCATCCCTTGCAGAGCGGGCGTGGTATCGTATCTCATAGGTACTCTGATTTGGGCATTTTGAGGAGCATTACAAAATATGTCATCTTTTTTTGGAATGGTGATGATGAATAATGGCTCATTGTTTAATTATTGGCCGATGCCTTCACCTGGGGTGGCATGGCTTTCCTTTGACACGTTCTTCGTTTATGCCGCTGCGCATCTACTAAAACTGCTCAGCGGTTCAGCACTTTTGCTGAAGGGTGCGATGGCAGCGCTTCAGCCTTTTTATGCAATCGTCTGATTAGCAGTTTAGTCCTCTAATCGGCGCTCCACAAATTACAGAAACACTCGGCTGATCACCGTTCCGTCTGCGGTGCGGTGCCGAAATTAAAAAGGGGGCGAAACGATTATCGGGGTGGCGTCGGAGCTCGGTCCGGACGCGTTTGAATTAGGCCGTGAAGAAAATAATCGTGATTAAACCCATTTAAGTGTTTTCGCCGCGGCCGTGAGTGCAATCACCGGTGCGAAATGACAAGAGGCTACTGTCTGAATCTCGATGAGCCTCGCCCGGTGATGAACAGACCCTGACTGAAGGCTCTCATTTAAACCGAATGTCAGCACCTGATAATCGCTAGACAATGGCCCGAAGACTCACTTCAATCCCTTTCTGAGGTGTTGCAGACAGGAAACTGACGTGGGACTGCAGCTCTTCTGGCAGCGCGTCCTCAGTGGGGAAACGGTGGCCTTTCCTGAGCACAGGGGGATTCTGGTATTTGCAGTGCAGCTCGCACACATGTGACACGGTGTCCTATTCTCCCCGTGAAACGGAATAATTACTGTTTTGGCAGGTCGTCACCGGGTCCCGATGAATATTCAATCCAATGTCACTCCAGTCCTCACTCGGTCTCACACACACACACACACACACACACACACACACACACATATACACACACACACACACACACACACGTCCCTCCCGTGTTAGGCAGCCACACTCCATCAACCCCCCCTCACACGCGCCTCCAGTTCTCAGCAGGGCCTCCGTCTCCAGCTGCTTGCGGAAATGGGGCAGGTTTACAGTGAAGGCTGATTTCGCAGATAGGAAAGAGTAGGAGAAAAAATGGCCTTATCTGCTATCCGAGGAGTGTCTCTTGTAATATTTTTTTGCATTCGAGGCCTTGCTCTTTATTCGTATCGATGTGTACGAGACACCGTATGCGCCACGCCTACGGCACTCCCGTTTACTCACTCGGAGGTACTGGTGTGAGGTCCTTATAAGCGCTGCAGAACCTCGATTCACCGCCCCCCCACACACACACATCATCCGGCTCTGTGACGGCGAACAGATCCCGGATTCGACCAGGTCCAGTTTGAGGTTCTGTGTGGCTCAGTAGGTAGAGCACGGCACCGACAACGCTTAGGTTGTGGGTTCAATCCCCACTGGGACCACATATACTGAAAAATGTATGCATTCACTACTGTAAGTCGCTTTGGATAAAAGTGTCTGCTAAATGGCATATATTATTTTTAGTAGTTTGCAATCCAGTTTGCCGTGCGCTTTATGGCATTCTCACCTGGAAGTGAGCCGTTCGGCGCGCCGTGGCAAAGCCAGCCAGAACGACCCAATCCTGTGGTGCAACCCCCAGCTCAGAAACGAGAGAAGAGAATCCCCCCGATATTCAGGAGTGAGGCTGTCACTGGAGACTGAAGGGTAATCACGGGGTAATCTCTCTCTTTTCTCTCTCTCTTTTCTCTTTCTCTCTCTCTCTCTCTCTCTCTCTCTCTCTCTCGCGGTTATGGTGCAGTGCAGTTAGATGATGAGTATCGTCAGGCATAGCTAGCTAGCAAACCAACCTGGGTATGAAATAAATTGTGCTAAAGCAATACAAGATTGCAGTCATTGCCAATCATTTCCTTGATCGCTTGCTATAATATCATGAATGACAAATATGGAAATGCAGTTTTTTTTTTTTTTTTTTCCTCAGAAAAAGATACACACTAAATCATTCACATATGCATATTATCATTCTTGTACTAATGGGTCACATTGAGATTTAAAACCTCTCTTGGAAGTGAGACCTAGTCAAAATAAGGCCAATATAGCCCAAATGTGCGGTCTCCCTTTATATAACTTTTATATTGTATAACTATTTCTCCCTTTGAGTGCTTTATAGTTTTTAAAAGAGTCGAGAATAAAATTGGGGGTATTTAATTAAAATGACTTGGGAGGGGGGAAAAAAGGTGCAGAATATGCAGGAACAGATGTAATCTCCGAATGGATGTGCCTCTTGGCAGCGGCTCCTTCCGCTAACGGCCGCTCTTAGTCATTGTAATTAAAATGTAGCCGCCTCCTATTGCATCAGGGTTCAAATGGTCCCTGGTGCGGGGAAATCGTACTGATCAAGAGATTCGCGGTAACGTACGGAACTGCGCCTCTTCCAAAAAAGAGCCTCGGTCCATCTGGAAGTCAGTAGGTGGACAATCGACTGAGTGATTCACTCATTCGGCGTTGGCGTTGAGATTCTTATTAACAACGTTCTGCTTGGGGGGGGGCAGTGTTCGGTTCTCCTACACAGCTCCGGGGCTAATAGTTTGTTCAGATGGGGATTTTGAGGCGGGCAGCTAAATGCGTTGTTCTCCTTTTGACTTGGGCTTTTTGCAGCCGACTGGCAAAAACCGCATCGAAATCAGAGAAGGCGTGCAGCTGTGTATATTTCCTGGTACACGCCGCGTGCATGCGCGCGCGCGCCCCTTCGAGCACATTCGTGTAGAGGGTGTCGGCGAGGAACGACGCGTGAGCCCGTTAAGCACAGCCGACCGACTGCCCGTCTGTAAATAAACACCGTACATTTTCACGGAAATTGATGCTCTCCGTTACATGGTGTGAATCGCTAATTCATTCTAATGTGACCTCGGGTAGAGACGAAAAGAAAAAAAAAAGTGTAACGGATAAGCGAAAGATACGCGAGCGTAAAGCAGGATTTGATTAAAACAATCCCAAACCGCCGTCCGTAAGCAGGTTAGTTAATTAAAAAATGCTTCGATTGAGTCTCCCGCTGATTCCCCTCTAATAGTAATGAGAGTGCAGGGTGTGTGGCGGAGCGCGGCTCTCTCTCCTGACGAGCGTTAGGAGCGCGCGCGCGCGAGACGGGGAGCGCGGGGGGGGACGGCGCTCCGCTCGCTGCCTCCCTGAGTGACAGGGCGGTGAGCGCCGCCGCTGTCTGCCGCCGCTCCTCAGCGGTGCCGTGTCAAGGCCAGCGTTGCCAGATGCTTGCGATTTCTATCCCCCAAAGTCTTCCTTCCCTCTCCCCTATCTTCATTTGACGCCCGTATGAAATTATTTATTGCCTCCCCTTAAAATCCCCCACCCACCCACCCATTGACTCGCATCACGTTTTTGCCCTGAAACGTCTCCCAAGAAAGTGTAGAAACGCCTGCGTCAGGGCTGTGCACGTCCAGGCCTCGAGGTCCGCAGTGTGGGCTTGTGTTGGCTCCAGCCCGCGCATTGCACCACTCCGTTCCACGAATCGGTTTACCTCCTTGGTCCAGGGGGTACGCTAAGGAGTGAAATCGGGTGGCGTGGTGGGTGGACGGAGCAAATGCCTGCAGCCACTCCCGAGACCTCGAATTGATTATCCCTGTCCTACTTTTTGGGGTGAAATCCCGCCCAATCTGGCAACCCTGTTAGGGCCTCGGGACAGGACCAGGGGTTGGATCAGACCAACCGAGCCCGGGAGGGGGAGCCATGTGTTGGGCCAGGGGTGAAAACCTTGGGCAGAGCCCTGGGTGGGAACAGAGAGCAGAGCACTGGTCAGTTCGTGCACCGCTTCAATGGACACCAAGGCCAGAGGCCAGCAGATAGTACAGCCTGTTCAGAACAAACTTTTCTCCGTCTTTTCCCCCTAGAAGTGCTTGTTTAGCGGAGCCGATAAGATGAGTGTTTATGACGCTCTTGCAGCACTCTGAGGCGGAATTGTAATTTATTCTAATCGTAATGTCAAAAGTTAATAGAGGCTTATTTTAGTTTTGAGGGTTTTGGGATGAATATGATAATTATGATGTTGAATATCTTTATGTGGAGGCTGGCTCTGGCCCCATGGGTTATAAACGGTAGAATATCTAAAGCATAACATTATATAGTTGGTATTACAGAATATCCGTAATGGTATACAGCCTGTAAAATGGCATACGTTTTCCAGCCCGCGAAATGCCACAGATGTAGTGTAGTGGTAACGGCACACGCGCAGCAGTGTAGGTGTAATGGCGTCGTTAATCACATAGGTGTTGCGGTATTGTTGTGTTTCTTATGTTGCCTGGCCTTTTAATCTTCCGTCTTGCAGCCGAACGCTGAAGGCTGTTGAGTTGTGTTTTTCAGTAATTGGTGTCAGAAGGTGACAGTTCTTGCGAGTGGCTGGATTATGTTCCTCACTCGGGCCGAGTTTGGTTTGCCACCGGTGTGCCCGGTGTTCCCGGCGCCCCTCCAGCCCCCGTGTCTGCCCGCTTTTAAAATCCGACTCTCCCCGGCTCGCCCACGGCTCCGCTCCGCTCCGCTCCTCCCAAATCGCCCCGCGTGCGATCGAAGACCGAGCCGCCGAAAACCCCATTATAAACCATCGGCTCTAAATCGCGTATAAACGTCTTCCGTTCTGAGATGATTGTAGTGTGTTTTTCCGTAAGTCGCACCGGGCTGAAAATGGCACACCTGCCCTGCTTTTGATTGGAACGCATTTGCATACATCTTCGCGTTTGTGCTCCTTCAGCGAGCAGACGCATTCCACACACGCACGCATACACGGAAACGCACTCTCGCATGCGCACACACGCGATATAATGATGATGATGATGGATTGCGTTTATAAAATGCCTTTCAGATAATCCAGAGCACTGTACGAGGTAGGGGGGAGGAAACTCAGCTCAACCACCACCAGGGCTGGACTGGGACAAAAAATAGGCCCTGCCATTTGGCTCAGACCGGCCCATCCAGTGGCGTAGCGTGGGTTGCCAGCACCCGGTGCGAGCCACGTAAACGGCGCCCCATTTTCTGTCGACGGGGGGTGCTACGCGAAAAAATAATTGCGCCCCTCGGAACACCCGGTCCGTGGTATAATATATATTTATTTATTTTTTAATTAAAAATATATATATATAAAACTACCGGCCCAAAACTAGACCGGCCCACCGGGAATCTGCCCGGTAGACTATATAGCCAGTCCAGCCCTGACCACCACCAATACGCACGCACATACACATATACACACACACAACACACACACACACACACACAGGAATTCAGTGAAGTTCCTCTGTAAGTTTTCCCTGGTCTCTAATTCACCCGTTTGTGTTGTGGCAGGAGCGGAGAACGACCTCTTATTGTTGTGATGCGCAGCGACATCGTCCCCCACAGACTGTGTAAGGTAAGGCTACAGGTGCGTTACAGTGCATTTTACTGCCAGTCCTGAGGTGACTGCTGGCCTGGCCGTAGTGTGTCACCACATTGTTGAAACGGCAGTGGATTCAAAATGCGAGCGCGCTTCTGGAGAAAGGTGTTTGGCCTTGCATGCCGTACGGGGTTTCCTCCAGCCGAGGGGCGTCGAGCCATTGCGTTTACGAGCCGTTCTCCGTAAACCCCTGGAATACAGATGTTTTTACTTGAGCAGATTTGTAACGTTAAGTCCCGAGCGGCGGACCCGGTTCGTTCGAGCGAGTTTCACAGGCACCGGGTTCTTCTGCTGACTGTTTGACATTTTTGTACATTATCCGGAATAAATAATTTGCCACACTGCTGCAAGGAGGCTTAGGAACATGCAGATGTTAGGAGTGGAGTTGTTGTCTATTTTTGGCCGTGTAAACAATGCTGCACTCACACTGTTGTCTCTGCCGATTACATCTCGGTTCATTTAGGAGCAGGCGTGCGTGCGTGCGTGCGTGCGTGCGTTGCTCCTGGCTACAGTGCTTTTTCCTGTAGACGAGATGTTTTGTGTACGAGTTGGGCCGCGGTATGCGCATGTGGCTGTGTAAACGGAACGCCACAGGTTACCGCAGTGCCTCTCCTCATTCCTGCGCGTGAGATCGGTTGTGGCAGTTTTATTGCCCCCCGAGCCCCGCGCTTCAGTGTGTGATTTGTGGCAGTGATACGCGGAACTCTCCGGGGCAGCCAGCGACGGGACCCTGTGTCACGCTCGCTGCAGTAAATAGCAAACAGCCGAATAATATGTAAGCCGTGTAAGATACTCTGGGTAAAGGCGTCCGTTAAACGAAAGGTGTAAACCCCCCCCCCAAAAAGAACTGAAAAACAAAAAATATTTTATTATGATTCTGTGCTTATAGGATTGCCAAGTTAGAAGCACATTTTTCGGGTTAATGGTATGTCACAGGGAAACCCATGCGAGACATGCACACGATGAAGGAAGACCGCATGTGAATGGAGCAGCATTTCCTGTCGTCATTAGCATTCAGAGTTATTCTGGGATAGGGTAGGCGGCCTGACCCTGGTCATGTGACATGGGTGTGCCGTGCTTTAGGCCGCCTTCACAGAATTGTGGTATTAAAGTACGATCACAGCATTTTTTTTTCAGAACTGGGCATTAAGCGGGCAGGATTGCGGGCAGGAAGTTAGTAATGTGATAATCTTAGCAATTCACGAGTTGGGCGGAAATAAACGCGACCAAACACACAGCACTGAAGATGGCCAAGATGTTGCCAACGCTGTTGGTAGGTTTCACAGCTTTTTGAACTTCATTACCTTGTGCTCTTTGTTAATGAACTTTGGAACATAAAGAACGAACATTCAGCACAAAAGCAAACGCAGCTCACGTCATTCAGTGTGATTTGCGACCGGTTTAGGACCGGTGCGCCTAGCAACCGTTGACATGGCCACATAAAATGAGGCGCAACCGCTTGAGGATTTTATTCAGTTAATTGGCCTTGTCAAGTGAGGTCAAGAAAACATCAGTGGCCGGTGAAAAGTTGTCATTTGCATATCCCAGGGCCCCATGGCTTCTGTGCGAGGGTTACCGTGACAGTAGGCAGTGTTCATTGGGGGGGAACAGATGGATTAAAGTTCCATCTCTGTGCTGCCTGCCTCAGACAGGTGCTCGTGAATATTCATGAGGAGTGAGATGTTACTACTTCAGGTTTGTGATTGCCTTGACATCACGCACACTGTACGGCCCCCGCTCCTCTCCTGCCTCTGAACTGAATGCGCAGCATTAAGGCCATCCGCGGGTCTGTGCTGGGGGCCACTGGGGGATCACAGGGCCTGCGGTCTAAAGACCTGTGAGGGGTGCAGCGGTCTAATCTTAATCCTAAAGGCCTCTGCGCGCTCGAAGGACAACAACACGACAGCAACACAACCAGTGCTCTGCAACATGACAGCAACCTTTTGCGACCTACCCAGAGGGTGGTTTCAGAGGGTGACGCGTACCTAGCGCAAAAATCGAACTCGCGACCGCAGCGCAACCGTTCAGGTAGATGTTGCGCATCATTGATGGGTTGGTTAGCGAATGGAGGCGGAGCTGTCGTAGTCATAGTTCATAGGTCACAGTTCATCGAGCGAGTAGCTAACGATATAGATGGCTAGCATAATATGTTCGACGCGGTATAAAATGAACCAGCTTCAGGAAAGATTTACTGAAGAAGTTTGAAGGTACAGGAAAGGAGTTTCCCTGCTTTCATGAAAACTTTATGGACCTCGTTCAATACATTGACACCTACCAGTGTACAGTAAGGACACCATCGCTGCACATAGCCTTTGCAGATGTATATATATTGCACAGTGCTTGCGACATTATTGCATTGCGCGAACCTCGAAGAAGTCGCGCAAGTTACGTAGAAGCATGCAGAGGCCTTAAGCCAAAGCACGGTGAACACTTTCTCTCCTGCTTTCTGGCGGCAGATTCCGAGGTAAACACGTTGGTTAAATATAATTCCAGGAGCCGGAGCGAGTGCGGGGCGGCGTAGTCCAGGGGGGGCGTCCGAGTGCAACCGGGACGGCGGGTTTGTGTTGACAATGACGGCGTGCTGCCCCGAGGCCTGTCCTTCCTCTCTTTCAGGGATGTGTTGGTAAACATGCTTGTTTACTCTCTCCCGCGTTACAAATGAGTGTGCGGCAGCACCGACAGCGTGATGTATTAGTGGTGATCAGGAAACAGGGAGGGGGGTGGGGCAGGGGGGTGGTTCTGTCTCTCCCAGTCCGCTGATCTACCTGAATCAACGCGTTATCGCCACCATCGCCGCACGCATTCTCACCAGTGGCATTTCCTATAAGGACACTGAATTATATGCGAACAGTGATGTCTATTAGTGTTACTACACTGATCTTTTGCGCTAACAAGGTTTAATCTTACCATGTATAAATGCACTTTTTGTAAGTCGCTCTGCATAAGATCGTCTGCTAAATGCCTAAAATGTTAATGTAAATATGAATTCTAGATTAGATTTGTGATTCATTCACATCTAAAGTAAACTCTGGCAGGCAGCTTCACAAATGAAATGCATAAGAACTTGTTTTCCTGCTCCTGTAACCTGCAGGAAATGGATGGATTGTTATTATTCTATTCTCTTTGGCTACAGTAGGCTCTCCCGCTATGAACTAGAGTAGACTGTCAGACCTACCCATGGCTTGGGTGTGCCCTCTGCTGCCCCCATCCCTGTGAGGAATGGGGCTGTGGTCTCCAAAGTACAGACCCAGCAGGAGCGGGGGATCAGAGGCTAGGGATCACATGCTCTTTCACTCTGCCTAGATACAAAGCTGATTCCTTTTTCTATTGGACAAAAATAATAATGTGTATTATATAATGTATACAGGGGGTAGACAGAATAATGGAAACACCCAACAATGTATGAATATTTATTATTTATTATTATTTTATTATTATTATTATTATATATTTATATGCAACTAATGAGTTGGTCTGCTTCAGAACAGCTAAAATCCTCAAAAATGTTCTTTGTAGTCGAAAGACTACATTATATTTAGTATATTGAGTTTCACAAACCCGCAACAGTATTTTTTTATAACTTTTAATAATTAAAATTATATTAAATTAAACTTTTAATAATTCCAATTCTGAAAACAATTGAACATCACTCAAAACCAAATGAATTACTGTAGCATTACTACGGTAGCTATTTAGCTAGCTAGCTTTATAGTACTAATACTAGTCAGCTAACGTTAGTTGCTTATAACCAGAGTCAAAGTTACACTTCTTTGAAAGTTGTAAAGGACATTTACATTATTTACAATGTGCTTATTTTTATTTTGGAGATTCATCAAGTAACTTGGTTGGTTTAAAGTGCCTTGTTTGCTTTGTTGAGCGCAGCTAGGGGGGAGGGGTCTGGCTGGGGTGTAGGGTGCGATGAATGACGGGGGGTAGGAGGGAGCAGTTCCTCTAGCAGCTTGGTAAGCCAGCACCAGTGATTTAAATTTGATACGTGCTGCGATAGGGAGCCAGTGCAGAGAGGTGAGTAGTGGGGTGACATGCGTGAACTTGGCTTGGTTGAACACCAGACGTGCGGCAGCGTTACAGGGTGCTGCTGTATCGGGTGTTGTGGCTGTATCGGGTGTTGTGGTTGGCCAAGATCAAGACCAAAGAAAATAAAATAAAAGGCGTGTGGTTGTTGGCAGAATTCGAATCGGCTTGTCGC
Source organism: Aldrovandia affinis (assembly GCA_029706075.1). Taxonomy (NCBI): domain Eukaryota; kingdom Metazoa; phylum Chordata; class Actinopteri; order Notacanthiformes; family Halosauridae; genus Aldrovandia; species Aldrovandia affinis. The sequence continues at coordinate 1,130,410 of JAINUG010000205.1, read as the reverse complement.
ACCCATATTGAAACATAACCAGTGAGAAAATGGCAAATTTAAATTTAAAAAAATTCCATTCACAATTTACCCAAATAAAAGTCACAAAGAACTTTGAACAGTACAAATCCCTTCAACTGCTTGTGGTGCTAAAAATTGTACTGTTTTTGTGTTCTGACCCACCTGTAATTTATATGAATATGAAACACGTGATAGTCATAGAATTCTTTTTAATTGCAATTTAGTTACTTCAAAATACCCAATTTTCTTTGGTGTCTCCATTATTTTGTCTACGCTGTGTGCGTGCGTGCGTTGTTTGTGTGTGGGGCTAACTGGTAACTGCCAAAATAAAGGAAATGCCTGAGTAAATTAAGGGTTCTGGCGTCTCTGTTATGGCATGGCATTTTCCTGCCATGGTTTAGGTCCACTCAACCCCTTAGAGGGCAATGTAAATGCCAATAAATGCAAAGCCATTCTGATTGATCACCTTCATCATGTGGTGAAGCATTTCTATCCTGATGGGAGTGGTCTCTTCCAGGATGGAGACAACACCCCCATCCACAGGGCACGAGTGCTCACTGAATGGTTTGATAAGCATGAAAACCATGTAGCCCATATGCAATGCCATATACCATGGCTGTTTCAGTCACCAGATATCAACCCAATTGAACACTTATGGGATATTCTGGAGAGGTGCCTGAGATGGCGTTTTCCACCACCATCAACAAAACGCCAAATAAAGGAATTTCTCATGGAAGAATGGTGTTGCATCACTCTAATAGAGTTCCATACACTTGTATAACCTATTCCCAGGCATGTTGAAGCTGTTTAGGCAACTTTTGGTGGCCAAACACCCTATTAAGACAATTTTGGTTGGTTTCATTTATTTTGACAGTTCTGTCTCTCTGTGTATATCAGATGTATGTCAGTAGTGATTCATTGGCTTGACATAAAGGAGGCTGAATCCCATACCTTTAAACCATGAATACACTAAACCTGTTTCCGTGTACATTCCTTGTACATTTTATCCTGTATTTTTTAATTTGCATTACAAAACTGTCATATTTTCTTACACCTACAAATCATCTGAACTCGTGGATATGCACTCAAATTCAATGTTGACTTAATGTTAATGTAAATATCCATTAATCTGATCTGTGCAGATGAGACAGTTTAATGCTCATTAAAAAAGCTTTGTTCTCTAGGCTTTATCTCAAAGCTACTGTGCTACACAGTGAAGGGAGGGATTTAAATTAAAAGTGTAGCATTTTCTTTAAAGTTGTTCAGTTCATTTTAACTCCATTAAAGCACTTATTGTCGTTTACATTCTCCAACTTGACGCGAAGAGAGAGCTCGCTACAACAATTAAGAGGAAGTGTTGGGATTGCTCGACAATGGATTATTCAAACTTTTTAACTGAGCTAAATTAATGTAAACCCATTGAGGCCATCGTTGGTTTAAAGGTAATATTTCAGCCTCCTCTGTCCCCAGCTCACCAGCCGCCACTGATGTGTACGTATATCGCCCAATCAAGTGATCTCATTACTTCTGCAGAGCCTGTAGAAAAAGAGTTTGCTGAATCAAGCTCTTGGGTTGTCAGTCATTATCTCCTCCCCTGTTCCCCAGTCCAGTGCATAAAGCACATTATCAGCAAGCCAACGCGCCCACACAGCATTGCAGAGTGAATGTGCCCAGATTGGCTGATTATTTCCCATTTAATGTAGATTAGGCAATTTTACTTTTTAACCATCTTTCAATTTTTATTCCCATTAACCAAGTTTTACCCAGTATTATTTTTCTGTGCTCCCAATTTGGAATGTGCAGTATTCCCAGGCACGGGTATTAGCATGGGTCTCGTAAACGTACATCGATTTAGATCCGTTTAGTGAGAACCCAATTTGTCAGTGAAAATAACAGTCAAACGACTTTTGGCATAATGTGACATTTATTGATCAATTAAATGTATCATTTGATGCTCAGTTATAGTCACTAAGTGCAAATGTATAAACTTACTAGTAAGTAACCTCTCTAGATATAAAAACCCCCAATAATAACAGATAAAATAAACATTTAACAAAGTGAGGTTATTCGGATGGTCCCAAGACCACACCGACAAATAGTTAATGCCTGTAGTACCTGTTAGTACATCATTATCACATTCTCCCCATGACTTAAGTGATGTAATAAATGAAAGAAAAGGGTAACTTACTTTCAATTTATTACAAGCAACTCAACTTAATGAACATGCATTGCAAAACAAATAAACAAATGTTATGACAATATGCAGTCCTAATTGATGCCAGTGAACGATAGCAAAGGTTTAAATGCTTAATGACTCCAAGGAGGACCAGTCCTGATCTGTGTTGCAGCTCGTCAGCTGGGGGTTGGAGGAAGAGAAATGCCAACTCTTGGTGTGATTGGCTGAAATGGGAACTTCTGAAATGAAATTCCGGAGAGCCAATCCATTGAGTTAATATAATATGACATTTAGCAGAAGCTTTTATGCAAAGCGACTTACAGAAGTGAATGCATACATTTTTCAGTATATGTGGACCCAATGGGAATCGAACCCACAACCTAAGCATTGTCACTGCTATGCTCTACCTACTGAGCCACAGAGTTGAGCGGTCGTTGTATTTGAGGGATTCTCCTTCACGCGTAGCTGGTGCAGGCAGACTGCAGGTGCCTGATCCACCAGAGGAGTCGCTCTTGCACAACGACACACGCAGAACCCACCCTCCCTCGGTGAAGCTACAGCCAATTGTGCACCATTTTGCGGACCTACCGGCCAGTGGGGGCGCTGTCAGTGAGACCGGACCATGGGGTGTGTCCCTAAACTGAAAAATCGGCGTTGTACCTTGTGCCATTTTTACACTTACTTTAAACTGGCGTCAAGGATGTTTTGGACTCTAATGTTCTGTTGAGAATGGAAGAAAAAAAACCGCACGTGGGCGGTAGTGGAATTGGTCTGCAGTAAAGGTGTTTATGTCAACATGGATTGGCTGGCACCAAGGGGGATGTGTCAATAGGTCAATATAAACATGCGGCACTGTGTTAGTTTCGTGTCTATAGTCGATAGTCCATTTGCGTTTCCATCCACCTAGACCTACTCAAACACTGGTGTTAATGTGCACATATGAACAGAGAGGGAAGACAAGCGAGAAACATCCCCCCCCCCATAACACAAGACTGCTTTGTAGATCCATACTTCACCTTACTCCGAGGGAAATCGATCAGTGAGAGAGAGGGCTGTCTGTGCACCCGTCAAATTGCACAAGATGCGTGTTCGTTACATAAATACCATGTTAAATATTTTTTTTACTTTCATCACAATAAAATGGAGCACATAATTGAACGCCGTATCACCACCAGTGCCTTGAGCCTGTGCACTGCCAGTGCAACACAACTGCATGTGTGGATATTAAATGGGGAATAAAACAGCCAACCTGATTGAGCATAATCAAAGCAAACTCTCACCAGTCCCGCAGGTAGTTTTATCATTCTTAAACCAGCCTGCTTTATTACCGAGCTGAGCCAGAATATTGGGCCTTGACAACAAAACTATAGCGCTGTGTTGATTTGCTGCTGTAAACCTTTCAATTGAATCCAACGTGTGTTGTTCACCTAACGGTGCTTTAGAGCATGGAGAGCCTTCTTTTATCCTCTCAAATGAAACTTTGTTATCGCTGGGTGTGTAGGAAGTAAATGAATCGCGACATCCGTAAAAGCACATTCCCCCGCCCCAGCAACGATCTGAATTTGAGCAGCAACAATCGTGTAGGAGCAGCAGTGTGCAGAATGGCCATCCGATTTTATCTTCACATATTCACCCCCCCTTCTTCGCTCTCGCCCCCCCAGTTTCTGAAGGAGGTTTCCTACCGGCCATTGCAAATCCCCGCGCCTCTGCCCGATTCAGAACCCGCCGCGCGGCTCAATCACGCTCCACGCACACGCCGTCACGCGGCAGATTCACCTGGGAGGGCTCGACGGCGTCAGCCTTGGAGCCGTCCCTCTCTGAGCGTGTGCGTCACTCCCTCCATTACGGCTCTAAGTGGCTCTTAAGAGCGCGAGGACGTACTCGGTGTTCACTCGGGAAATTGGCGCCGTGTGACGCGCTCGGGGACGGAAGCAGAGCCGCCACTTCAGGGTGTCGTCACGCTGAAAATGTGCCCCGCGTCACAAGCTCAAAAAAAAAACAGCCCCCAAATCTGCGCAACCTGCCTGTTGGGTTTATAAGCATTAACGCTGACTCACTGGTGGTGTGGAACTCAACTGGATTCACGGTCAAGTGAAGTGGTTCTTGGGAGGGGAGTGGAGTGGAGTAAAAGACGAGGTAGTTGAGAGCGAATTCAACCTTTTCCTTCCATGCGTCGCACTTCCTGAGGACTGACCCACTTCTACCATTCTGAGTGGGCCCTTACCTGTAACCATAGTGGGTGGATATTACCCAGAATGCAACGCAGCACACGTCTTCAGTTGGTCGACGAGTGTGCAGTCACACGAAAACGCCACCAAAGAAGTAAATGTGAATAATAATAATAATAATAGAATAATTGCTTTTCATTATTAATTGCATCAACAAGATTTTTGTTTCTATCAACAAAACAAAACGTTGAATAGCAATTCAATTCCCCTGCTAGCTGAAGCTACTGCCCGAGTTTGGTGAGCCTATCTCAAAAAGCTGTAGGAAAAAAATGTGTTAAGCTCTGGAGGGAATAATAAAAAGATATAATACCAATATCAGTACGTTTTGCTTTTTCAAGCCAACTTAATAATAAATCCAGTTGGGGGTGAGAAATTCCCGGCCTATCACTTTTAACGTACGAGTTTTATTGAGATCCCCCCTCGCCGCGCGCCGCCCCTCCTCTCTCTGGGCTGTAAAACGTTGTATCCACAGCAGACGTTACATTTAGGAGCGGTTAATCCCGTCCAAATGTGTGAATTTGACTGTAACGACACAAGGTTTATTTAGCGTGGCACACGTGCAGTGCAGATGTGAAGCTAGCCTGGCCTGTGGGTGTGGGGGGTGGGGTCGACCCTCTCTCCCCGCGCTCCAGATGGGGAGCACTTGTCTGGAAGCTTTTGAAGGTTCATTCCTCTGCAGCATGGGGTCCCCCCGGCTGTGCTGACCCCCACAGCTTTTCCCAGCTTCCTCTGCCTCCAGAAGGATTTATTCATCGCAGACATCCTGCAACATGACAAGTCAAAAGAATAAATGGGTAAAGGAAGAAAAAAAAAAAAAAAAAAAAAAAGCGAAATTTCCGAAAGCGTTTAAGTTTGAGCAGGTCGGTTTGCTAATCCCATCGAGTGCGTCCTCTGTGGGGAGGGTCGGTATCCGTCTCTCTACCGGCGGAGTCTGCCTATTGGTTGATTTGTCGTGTGGTTAAAAACGACATCGGACGTGAGTCCAGCCGAGCTTTGTACGCCACGCACCCAGTGGTGACAAACCTCCTCTTCTCCCCTTCCCTTAAGGAGGAATTTGCGGTGCGGTGCCCTGCTCTTTAATATCCCTGATCAAACCCAGCTGTCTGCGAGTACGGGACGACGTAAACCCGTCCATAGCATACCAGGACGATCTTTCTAAGAGCATCTGTTCAGGGCACGGAGAGGACAGCTGGGGGGTTGTCGGTTAGTTGCGTTTGTGCTTTGTGGCATTTTTTTGCCGATCGCGGCTAAGTAATGATCTCTAATGCATGACCCCCCCCCCCACCCCTGGCTCAGCAGATCAGTGTAACGCGCGTGCGGTTTGCCTGATTTGGGCCTGCCTCGAAGTTTGAAAAGTGTTCTGCCCTTGCTCTCTGTGGACGGGGAGTTTTTGCTGCGGGACCACACGTACTGACTGTACTGTAATGCCCCACATGAAAGGCAGCGCCTGGCCATAGCCAGGCCATAACCGCAGGATGTCGGGGGAGCTGTCGTCTTAATACGTGTTGTTAATGGCAGCGTGAAACCACATTTGCCTTCTCTCTGAATGTTTGAGCTCTGAGCGGTGCCCATTGGCTCCGTGGATACGAGGGCTGTCAGGCTCGTTTTGAATCTGCATTCCAACACAGATTCAACGTTTTTTTAAATCTTTTTTAATTTTTTAATTATTTTTTAATAATAAAACGCCATGCCCATAAGCTACGCAAACGACCAGTAATGCAGTAGACATTTTTAACAGTTGCCTACCCTATTCTCTTCTCTGAGATGTTATGTTATATTTATGATGGTGTTATGTTTGTTTTCATATTTTGCACTTTGCACAAATAAATTCTACCATAGGAAAGGTTATCTGCTTTGACAAAGTACGCGGATATCACTTTAAACTACTCCAAAATTAGGCTTCAGTTAAAACGTAGTTATACAGAACTCACATTTGGACCGGAGCCAATAAAACTTCTCATTCAATAAAAAAAGCATTTCTCGTGCTCCCCCACTGAACAATTGTTTCTGTGAGCGGTACTCAAAGCCATTTCTCACAAATATGTTTGGCAGGTATGTAACACGCTTATTCAAATGCTATTCGCACGAATCTACGCGTCTTCTACAAATATCGAACATAATTTCTTTTCAGTGACAGCCCTAGTATGTACTGATTTTTCTGTCTCGAAACATTTTCTTTCCCCCCTTTCTCTTGAGGTCACCGTCCAATTTGCGGTACACACTCTTGTTTTTAACCACGGAAATCAATAGCAATTTCAGAGAAATATTTGATGCCCTTCTCACTCCTAGGAAATGACAGCCGTGCGAAAGGTTAATTGCTTTAGCTAATGCTATTGGAGCGTTTTCCAGAAGTGGGCCACGCCCACGGCTGGAGCGATGTTGCGGTCGGCGCGTTCTAACTTTCAATACACGTTCAACTTCAGCGCAGATAGTCGTCACACACATTTACTCCAGTCATATACAGATTTATGTTTCTGCCCGTGTTTAACTATGTGGTTGCTCCTAGCACCCAGGAATTATCAAATCAATGTAAATTGGCTTTCAGCTAAACTGTTCTTGACTACGATTAACACTTTCCGTGGTGCTCTGGATAAGAGCGTCTGCCAAATGCCTGTAATGTAATGTAATGTAATATACCAACAGCACGGCAACAACAGAGATCATAACTTCAAAGCTTTATCCAGTACGTGCACGAACGATACAACATGTGTGGACATCGCACACACGTTATACAGTCTTTAAAATGATGTAATAATTACAAGTATTTATGCCGTTAAATGTTTTATTCAGCTACCGGTGAGAGACTTCTTATTGTCACCGCTACAGAACGTGACATTGCCCCTGGAGAAGCGATACGCTGGGAAAACGGAAACTGAATTTTCGTAAACCTCCAGCACAAAACTAAATTTCGGAGCCAATCATTTTCAACGGAGCGCAAACTTTCCTTCATCATATTTAAGAAGATATCGATTAAAATGCTGAAAATACTGCTTCAGGGTATTGTTTGAATTGCTTACTGTTAATCAACCCATTTTATGAAGGAATACAGAGATGGGCCTTAAAAGTAAGGCGCCTAAATGAATACTGAAGGACGACTCCCACGGCCGCGCAACATGCCATAGAGACGGGGCCATGGTTACTGCTGGGTTAACGGCGGTCCACGCGCTGCGGTGTGTCAGGGTAAACGCCATCCAGCCGGGCAGCAGGGGCCCCATTTTGAGGTCTTCAGCACTTCAGTCAGTGATCTTCAACAGAGCCTTGCTGGCTGTGGGGTCGAGAAGGGCTATTCAAATAAGGCCAGCCATCGACGCACTCTTGGCCTTTTGCTCAATGAGGAGAAGGCATTCATGTGCATTACAGTTGTGACTGTGTCTCCAGGTCTGCATCTGCCCAGTGTCCGCACACCTCCCACTAGTGTCAGAACGATAAGTAATGGCGATGCGTTAAGAAGAGTTTGTTTACACAGATGTATAGTGTGTTTTATTCATGTGTTGCTTTGTAAATGGTATGTGGAATGTGTTTGGCCTGTGTGCACCAAAAAAGGCCACAACGAAGAAGTAGTTGAAGAACCCGGGATTAGAGGAAGAGCGAGAGGGAAGGCGAGTGGGGGAGAGGCTGAAGGAGAGAGTGGAGGAGAGTGGAGTGTGGTTCTGTGTGGCTCAGTAGGTAGAGCATGGCGTTGGCAATGCTTAGGTTGTGGGTTCGATTCCCACTGGGAGCACATATACTGAAAAAATGTATGCATTCACTACTGTAAGTTGCTTTGGATAAAAGCGTCTGCTAAAGGGCATATCATATTAGTATATTGGAGGAGAGAGGGAAGGAGAGGGGGAAGGAGAGAGTGGGGGAGAGGGAAGCAGAGGGAAGGAGAGTGGGGAAGAGAGGGGTGGGAGTGACAGTTGGAGTAACACCCTTTGGAGTGCGAGTGAAGCAAGATGGAGTTTGAACATGGAAACAACCACATTAAGAAACGCCTGCTGCTGCTACGGAAACCGCAGTTCTCATCGCAGCGATGTTTGTTTACAATCCCAGCTTTTGAAGTATTTTGTTTGTACCTCAATAAAGCATCTTTAGCATACTGGAAAAGAACAATGACAAATAATCAGTATATTTTATATATGAGTGTGTATAAAAGTGTTCACCTCTGGCATCTTTCACATTTTATTTTATTACTTCATGGAATCCAAATGTATTTAATTGGGATTTCTTGCCACTGATCCACACAAAATACTCTAATGTCAAATGAAATAAAAAAACTAAGCTTTTGTTAGTTAATTACAAATAAAAAACAGCCAATAATTGATTGCATAAGTATTCACATTTCTAAGACGCACCTAAATAAACTCTAAATAAACTCTGGTGCAATCAATTGTTTTCAGAGGTCACAACATTATTTTATTGCATTGCAATTAAGACGTTTCAAATGATTTAAAATGAAATACACCGGTCTGTGAGGAGTCCCACAGTTGGTGTCCCACAGTTAGTGCGTTTCCAAACAAGAGCTTCATCACGAAGACCAAAGAACACTCAAAGAAAATCCGACAAAAGGTTTTTCAAAAGGAAAATGGATGGAACAAGATATAGACAAATCTTGGAGAAAAACCTGCTGCAGTCTGCAAGAGACCAGGGACTGGGGATAAGATTTATATTCCAGCAGGACAAAGAATACAGCAAAAGCCACATTCGAGTGGTTTAAAAACAAAAATCGATGTCCTGGAGTGACCCAGTCAAAGCCCAGACCTCAATCCCATTGAGAATCTGTTTAAAGATGTGAAAATTGCTTTTCACCATCAGTCCCCATCCAACCTGATGGCGCTCAAGTCATTTTGTAAAGAAGATTGGGTGAAAATTGAGTGTCCAGATGTGCAATGCAGGTAGAGACTTACTCAAATAAACTCACAGCTGTAATTGCTGCTAAAGGTGCTTCTACCAGGTATTAAGGAAAGGGGGGTGAATACTCACGTAATCAATTGTCTGTTTTTTATTTGTCATTACGAAAAAGCTTTGTTAATTTTATTTGGCATGATAGTGTTTCGTGTTGATCAGTGGAAAGAAAAAGCAATTAAATCCATTTTTATTCCATGAAGTAAAAAATAAAATGTGAAAAATGCCAAAGGGGAATACTTTCTGTGTGTGTGTTTGTGTGTGCGCGTGTGTGTGTGTGTGTGTGTGTGTGTGTGTGTGTGTGTGTGTGTGTGTGTGTGTCATATAGCACAGTGTAGATAAAATTATGGAAATCCCAACTGAAAAAGGACCTTTGGAAAGTAAATAAATCACAATTAAAGATGAATGTACACATGTGCTTCACATTGGCTCATTGGTTACAGTTTCTGAATGGGAGCCCGACCATAAACATTAGCTTTGTGTAGCTCACAATGTATATTTTTTGTTGCGACTGGGTCACAGATGTCCAAATGGCTTTGTGGCCATTTTTGAAGCTGCTGTTTTGTGGGGTTTTTTAGCAACTATCCTGTTAAGTGTCTGTCTGTCCCTGTCAGAGAGCTTTGACTTGCGACCACTGTTCCTCTTCCCTGATGCAGTTTTTCTTTACTTGGCGTATGCCGTCATGATTTTTGACACCGTTCCCTTTGGCACGTTAAGTAATTTTGCCCTCTCTGTGACTGACACCTGTAATTTCGGCACCAGCTGTTTGACCTAGATCTCTCATGTTGCTTTTTTTCGCATATTAAAATGCTGGTTTATGCTGAAACGTAGTCATAGTTGCAGATTAGTTTTATCCCTATTGTTTGCAAAGAATTATGGGAGATCTGAACAAGTCAGTCTGCCAAGGTCTACACCTGAGCAGACTCGTTTGGGTGTGAAAGCGAGTGCGAGTGAGCAGAAATGTAAACTTCACCTCACGTAAACTTGAAACGCACTTCCTGCCCTCGAAAAGGTGCATTGACACACCTGGAACTTACAGGGGACTCCTCAAAGTGTGGATAGCCAGTGAGCGAGCAAATAAACACAATTTACTGGAATGGAATTGGGCCAGAGAGTGAGAAACCGAGTGAGAGGGAGGTAAGGAGAGGGAGAGTTGGGGGTAAGGTAAGGGGAGGGGAGACAGAAAGGGACGGAGGGAAAGAGAAAGGGAGGGGAGGGGGAGAGGAGAGACCGAGAAAGGGAAGGACGGACGGACGGATGGACGGAGGGAGGGAGGGAGGGGAAGGAGAGCGAGAAAGGGAGGGAGGGGAGGGAAGGGGACGGAGGAGAGGGAGAGGGAAGACTGGGAAGAATCACCTACCAAATTCATAAATAAATGGCGGATGAAGAGACCACTTCTGTAGAGGTGGCAGCCCAAATACGTCTGTGCCCTTCCATACTTTGAGAGAGGGTATGGGCTCATCTTTCATTCATCTGTGCTCCCCATTATTTTTGAGACGGAGATTTCTCATTTATTTTCTTGGATGGATGGATTGTTTCCCCTTTTTTTTGGGGTGTTGTTGGTTGTTGTCATCTATTTACCGCTTTAGCTGCACAACTTCCCTTCTCATGCAAATAAATTAATTTGTGAGACACAAGGCCCGAGAGGGTAAGATGGGGAGAGAGCGAGAGAGGGACTGAGAGAGGGAAATGGAGAGAGAGAGGGAGAGGGAAGGGATTGAGCGGGAGGGAGAGCGCTTGTCTGTGAACTGCAGGTAGCAGAGTGCCGGAGAGACCGACGAAGAAGCAGCTGCCAGATTCTCTGCGCTTTTTTCTGGGGTTTAATGGGGCACGGGAGGCGTCTGCGCGGCCCGCTGACACGAGATCAGAGTGGTCACGGCAGGGCTCGGCGGAGGCCCGGCCACAGCTCCCTCGGCAGATGGAAAAGCCTTCAAGCCCGAACGGTTCCACAGACGCTCCCGCTGGCAGAGCGGCCCGCGCTGATCCAGACCTGTGTGGGCTTATTGTCCTGCGCTCAGCTACTTTTGGCTCCGGTTTCAGCTGCCAGATTCTGGGCTCTGGAAAAGCGCGGGGGGAAAAATACATTTATTCAGAAGCTACGAAAACGTAAATCCGACCCCGCCGATCATAAATTACAGACCTGCGTCCACACGGGCTGCCAGAGAAATGGAAGGGTAGTGCAGGTGGTGGTGGGGGGTTGTCATTTTTTTCGGCTGTATTTTGTGCTGCGGACTTGCGTCGAGACAGTTCCTACATACATAACAAAATATAGCTGCAAGCAGCAATAACCGGCGGCCAAGCAAAACTGGCTGCCAAAAGCCATGATTGGTGACGCGTGGAAAATTCCGGGCCCTCGAGAACTGGCGTTCAGATTTATGTGTGTCACGTAACCGGAACCAATTGAGAGATTGACCTGAACTCAGCAGGGCTCAGGCAGCTTCCTCCAGGAAGCCCCGCGCATTCCTTCCACCGGGAGGCCCATAAAGCAGCCTCTGTGTGCCAGCCTGCTCCGCTCAAATCATTACGGGGATTATGGATTTCCCAACACCACCATACGAAGCGTTGGGGCAACTGTAAAAACGTTTTGCAGTTTTGTTAGCGCAGTGCAATTGTACTGAGTCTCTGAGCAAGCGGAGGGGGAGGTGGATCTGTGTGGCTAAGTGGGTAGAGCATGGCGCTGACAACGCTTAGGTTGTGGGTTTGATTCCCATTGGGACAACATGTACTGAAAAATCTATGCACTCACTAATGTACGTCGATTTGGATAACCTCCTAAGACCGTGCGTCCTCATATGGGGACATAATATTTCCAAATAGCTCGGGGAATTTAAAAATGCATACCAAAAAAATCTCAGGTCTCAGGAGGATAAAGGCGTCTGCTAAATGGCATATACTGTGTATATATATATTAGAGTTTTGATGAATAGGTGACCAATCGATAACTGAAACCATTCGAATTTAACTTAGAATTAGAACTTAGCTCATTTGCACAACTATCTTATGAATATTGTCAGCGTGCTCTACAAGTATATTCAGCATTCGGTTAGCATTTCAACATGTTTACTATTGGAAATGTGTTATTTCTTTTCGTAATGATTGTTTTTAACATTTTAAAATTGCATATACTTCATACCCTATAGTTGCACCCCTGCACAATCACAACACTACTCTCCAGTACTCTGACAACCTCCGACACTAACATTCTTACTTCGTTTGACTAATGACAAAGTTTCTAAAAATGTATACATTTAATATGGAGATAACCATACATTAAATGCATTTAGTACAGAGTTACCCATGAAGGTGACATTCACCACTGTAGAGTGTGTTGTGTTGCCTAGCTACTAATGTTATGTACCGCTGGGGGGTCGGTAGTAGGCACCACCGCCAACAAATGTATGGAGCACTCTTTACAGCGTGGAGACAAGCACCTGATACAGCTGTACACACATCTACAACCACAAAGCAACATTCTGATGGCCTGTAGACACCTGATACGTTCTGTTAAAGTAAAATAAACTATTTCTATGGTTTATAGAGAGTCCTTTAACTCTATCTTTCATTTTAAATTCGCATGTCATCAATATTGTTGAAACTACAATTGCTGCCCGCGAACGGGATTCCCGGCCAGAGCTGGGCTGGCGCAGCCGGTGATCGAACCCAGGCTGCAGTGGGCGACCTGCACTTAGAACAAGTGCCTTTACCGGTGGCGCCACCGAGGGGCCGGGGCCTCCCCGAGGATAATCTTGAGGCGAATGTGTTAATGTGAGGAAAGGAGCCCATGTACCAGGTTTCATGACTGAACGTCAAACGGGTCAAGAGTTATGTGCAGGGTCGCTGGGTGGCGGCCAGTGTGTCCTGTTAAAGCACCATTCTACTGTGTGGATGAGCGCCATGGTCTGGTGCTGAATCCAGCCAGTGCCAGTGCCAGTGCCAGTGCCGACTGTGACCAGCATAGTTGGCCGTAGCGCCATCCGGGGAGGGAGGGATTTAATCGGTCGGTCCGTGTCTCATCACACACCAGTGACCCCTGCTGCTGGTCAAACAGGCGCCCACACAGTCTGCCATTATAAAGCTGCGCACGAAGCGTCTTCCTCCGACTCGTGTCTGCGCGAGCTTAACTTGTGTGGACCGCGGTGTGACATCGCGCATTTCAGAAAGAGAAGAGCACGTGCTTATCCACGCCCTTCCCCCGAATTGACCGCGGAGGTTGCGGCGATCGCGGCTTAAGAACACGACTGGGGATTCCAAAATAGGAGATAAAAGAGTAAAAGCCTGTAAAAAAAAAAAAAAAGTTTCTAAAAAGCTTCTGAAGTTCCATAGTTCTGCCTTTTGGCACCATGTTGTCAAGCTGTATACTTCACACGGTCCTCTACAAAGCATGCCAACTTTGAGCATCCCTCTGGGTGTTACAGCTAAAGTGGCAGAAAGAAATTTAAACCGTAACAATGGGGTGCCTGTGCCCTTCTTAGTGCTCGGCCCCTGAAATACCCACTTAAAATATCTGCTAATTAATGCAGACAATTGATTATGCAGAGTGCAGATTTAGGATCCCCGTGTGACCCTCCGTTTGTTTTGTAAGTTTTCACAGCCAAACGCCTCAGCTCAGTGGAAGAAAAACTCTTCCGATGCGTCTGACCTCTGACCCGCGTTCAGATTAGTCCAGAACCCGTCTTCAATGCGAAACTAGCTGTTAATAGCAACCGGCAATGTTTAAAGGGGTAGTTTGACGCTTCTAATGTCTCTCTTAGTGAATTCCCCCCTCTATGCCTCTGTTCTGTTCTCCAAATATGATTCTTTGTAAGGTTACTCTCCCCATCGGCTGGTTTTGTAAGGTTATTTGCCGTACACTTTTAGCTGGGTGTACCATCTGTCCCACCCCTCAATAGGTTTTCAGATCCAGATTAGAAGAAAAGAAATGTAATTTTTTTTTAAAGAAAGTATTTAAGTTTGAAAACAAAATTGCATAACATGCTTTTTTGAAAAAAATCCCACATTTTCATCCAAATCAACCATTAATGGATACCCCAGACCAGGTTAGCGCACGGATGCATTTTTCATTTTCTTTTCCAGTCCGTTTCTCAGCCATGATTCTGAAGGAGGGAAAATCTCGCCGAGTCCGAGACCCTGCACATAAGTAATTAAACACAGCGCACGCAGTGCGAAAGGTGTGTGTTAGTATTCCGCTTGTAAAGCCCTTCTGTAGCAGTTCTGAGACCGGGCACAGTCTCGCAGCCTGAGTGGAAACCAAACACTTGTCAGATCAGATGGGTCCATTGACAGTGTTTGTTCTTTTAGGGCCGTTTAAGAGAGATGCGATAACCGCACAGCCGTGTACATCTTTATTAGGTGTAACTGTGAGACGGGGAGATGTGCTGTTTGTATTACAGTCGTAGTGGGGTGTCTGGATGTAAAAAACAGTGGGGGTGGGGGGGTGTAGATGTGCCCTGCAAGTGTGATAACGCCAACAGCTGGGTTCACAGTAGGCAGAGGCAGGATGATTACCTGTCATTGTTGGTGGGAACCTGCACATTTGCATGGACCATTCTCTCTGACTTCAGGATGTGTACCTGTGTCCCACAGAGGAAATCACTGTAGTTTAGAAGATTGTGTGGTTATAAGTGGTTAATAACGCATTTGAAACTGCATTGGTGTTTGTAAATGTGTTATTAAGCAATCCAGGGTAGCAAGATGTAGAAATTCCAGGAAGGCTACAGGAAGACTGTTGCTATCCTTCACTCCTATCTCAACAGTGCACACCATAGGCTATACACCACATGCCTGACAAACTATACAAATGATATATTTTTTAGTGATCTATAATAGTTATTCAGCATGTATGAATCACCACGCCATGTTCTGAAGTATCGTTTATTCCTGTGGGGATGCTTCCTTCAGCCATTTATTCAGGCATTTTGACAAGAAGAAACAAAGAAAATGTATTATAAATCAAAACCAACGCAATGACATTGTTCGTTCCAATGCACTGTGAGATGTCGGTCGTCTTTGCATTTGTTGTGCAACAATATTTGAATGCTCTGTTCTTTAGTCTAAGTCTAGCCCTGATTTGAATCGTGTTAACTGGATAATCCTAGTTAGCTGTGATTGTGCCAGGCATCATGCTAAATGGAGATGACCCTGAGCTAGCTGTGAATTAAACGCACTGACGGTCGCAGACTGATTCACGACAGTTTAGAGCCCCTCTCTGCAGCTGTGCATGGTTGTGGGGGTAGCGTAGTCTGTGCTTTGGAGGATTGTGAAGTGGGGTAACGTGTGCTTGGTGTTGGGTAGGATAGTCTGTGCTTGGTGTTGGGTAGGATAGTCTGCTGCTTGTTGGGTAGGATAGTCTGTGTTTGGTGTTGGGTAGGATAGTCTCCTTGGTGGTGTTGGGTAGGATAGTCTGTGTTTGGTGTTGGGTAGGATAGTCTCCTTGGTGGTGTTGGGTAGGATTGTCTGCTTGGTGTTGGGTAGTCTGTGTTTGGTGTTGGGTAGGATAGTCTGCTTGGTGGTGTTGGGTAGGATTGTCTGCTTGGTGTTGGGTAGGATAGTCTGTGTTTGGTGTTGGGTAGGATAGTCTGCTTGGGTGTTGGGTAGGATAGTCTGCTTGGTGGTGTGGGGTAGGATAGTCTGTGCTTAGTGTTGGGTAGGATAGTCCGTGCTTGGTGTTGGGTAGGATAGTCTGCTTGATGTTGTGGGGTAGGATAGCTTCTGCTCGGTGTTGTGTAGGATAGTCTGTCCTTAGTGTTGGGTAGGATAGTCCATGCTTGGTGTTGAGGTAGGATAGTCTGTGCTTGTGTTGGGTAGGATAGTCCATGCTTGGTGTTGTTGGGTGGGGTAGGATAGGATAGTACCTGCTTGGTGTTGTGGGGGTAGCATAGTCCATGCTTTGGAGGAATGTGAAGTGGGGTAGCCTGTTCTCTCCTGCCTCTGCCTTTTCACACCAGCGCTGTGTCTGTGGAGTTTCTAACGATCAGCGCCGTCTGAAGTGATTACTGAAGGCGAGAGTTGGCTGTCTGTGGTAGTCCTCCTCTGACCGCAGTCATTAGTGATCCTTGTCAGCACTGTGCTTTTAAGGCCATGAATGCCGAGGTTGCCTTCAGGAAGGGGCCACTCGCTGTAATGAGTCACAGAGTTCCCGATGCCCCTGAATCTCCCGATCGCAGGGGACGGCCTTTTGTCTGTAAGCAGGCTATTCAGTGCGTTTCCTTTGTCCTGTAACATTCCAATCAAACGGTCTCCTTTTCCTGAAAGGAAACCCGCCTGGAGATCGGTGTAGCGGGTGGGTTGGGTGTGCGAGTCTGAAGAGTGGTGTCGTCATGGTGAATTATTGTTAGGGTATTAACGGGAGGCGAGTAATTAGGGTTTGAGGAATCTTTCGGGTATTATGGGGGTGTGATTTAGTGGATCTCCTCGTGTTAGTGTGTGCCGGGGCTGTAGGTTTTTGGGAAGAAAACCCACCTGGGCCTAAACTGGTGGAGCATAATACAGTGTGTCACTTTTCTGCGATTTAGTTTCCCCCCGATGATCAGCGTCTCCCGGTCACAGGTGTGTTCCCTCTCCCTGTTGAAAGGGGCTTAGTCTGTCATCTGTGATCACTCCACCGAGGTGTGACGCTTCAGCCTGTCTGTAAAGAGCAATGAAGAATGGAGGAGTGTCAGGCTTGGTGGAAGAGCTCTCCCTTTTACAGTCCAGCAGATCCATCTGGGGAATTTTAAAGGATTACCTGGATCTCCTAGAACGAGTTGTAACCCTGCCGTTTCAACAAATCAGCTGGATCCTAGATCAGGGCAATGATCCTGTCATTTTTAAACCGGATTTTTAAGATCGAAGGAAGTCATTGTAAACTTGTGTTTACATTCAAACTTGTGTGTAAAATTCTAAATGTTTGTGGAACTTAAACCACAGCAGTACCAAATCGACAGCACACGTATCAGATGGCAGGACTACAAGGCACTAACTGGCTTTCACTTCCTGGATCCTGGTACAGTTTTGGATCGCCACTTTTACATTCCCTGGACCCTGATGTCCAGTTGTCTCCAGTTGGCCGAAATAGCCACTGGTGCGTGCAGCAAGCCCAGTGTTTGTCTGTGATATGCAAAAGCATCCATAAATGCATTCACCACCCTGCAGATGTAAGAGAATACTTGATTATCTCCTTGTACTTGCTGTGTAAACTATAATTTCACTGGCACCTCAAATACGCGGCCCTGTCTTCAAAACGGACACGCGATCAATCGTCGGATTAATACGTCCGTCGTTAATATTCCGAACTGCCGTCTGCGTCGTCGCGAGTTGTTCATTTTGAATAAGGAGAGACATAAATATTCAACTACACAAGTGCAATCAGCGCCGCTGAACCCGAGCCGAAATGCCACTGAGGCAGATGCCCGTCTTGCGGGAGCGTTCGCTCCGGACTGAGAATGCGAGCCGATGAGGTCTTTCTCCAGCGGAGGTCGGTGCTCCCGAGCGGGCGGTTTGAGGCTCCTCAAAACGACGGTGTTGTTTCAGAGCCGGCCAAACCACGGACGCCAGCCGTACGACGCCCTCATCGTCGCCCCTTCCGTCCATTCGCCGAGCGAAGCCGAAAAGACCGATTTACGTGTGTATGTTTTTTTGTATTATTCCTCAAGAGATGTGGAAGTTGTGCGGCGGTCCTGGAGGTTCAGCGAACCCCGCTGGGATTGGGCTTAGTTAATAGGCATGTGCCCTCACAAAAGCTCTTTGATTTCATTATCATATAATGGAAGAGCGTTATTGTTCTCCGCGCCGGAATAGCTTTGCCTAATGCCATCTGGAGTGCTTCATTATCGCCGATGACTAGTTTTAAATGTCAGGCTATGAAAAAGAAATGTATTTAAGCTCACTAATTGTGCTGTAAAGTCTACTCCGGTGTGGGGAACGGTGCCTGGTGACAGACAGCGGGGGAGGGGGGGCCCTTTGTAGCTCCAGAACGATACGGCCCCCGTCCGCTACCCGTTCCCCCGCTGAGGGGATTGAGGGCTTAAGCACCTGCCCTCTTTGTCTCCGTGTCAAAAAGTGCCCTTTTGGGTCGGGTCAAAACTGTGTTTGCCCTCAGACCTCCCCCCTCCCAATCCTCCCACCACATCCCACCCACCCCAGCCAGCCGAGCACCAGCAAGTAAAATACAGACAACAACCAAATTCAAAATGAATAAGGCAAAGTTGTTGCTTTAAGGTAAACTTAAACTCATTTTGTTAAAAGGTTGAATCAATCTTATACACAATCTGTAAGCGTTTAATTAATCAATATTTTAAAAAAGTATAACAGTATAAATCTAATTTTTAAATTTTGTGTAAAAATGGTAGTTTTTTTTTGCCCTGTAGAGACGTGTGGCGAGTTCGTGGGGGTTAATCAAAATATATGGAGAGTATAATTGGCTTCCAAATTAGGGAGAAAAACTGGGGAAATCAAACAAATTCTTCAAAAAAATTATAAAAAGTGCAATTTGGCAATAACAAAGGTTAAGAATCACAGTTATAGAATATTACACAATCAAATCAGACGCTACAGTGTATAATTCCCTCCATGCATTCTGTGCAACAACGGAACATTCCAGTAAGATAACATCTAGAAACATCCAACAGCCATTCAGGCCAGGATGATGAGTGCGGAGGAAGCCCACGTTGTTCTAGGGCGGCAGTGTAGTGTAATGGTTAGGGAGCTGGGCTTGTAACTCAGAGGTTGCTGGTTCGATTCCCAGATGGGAGCACTGCCGTTGTACCCTTAAGCGAGGTACTTAACCTGAATTGCTTCAGTAAAAAAAATATCCAGCTGTATAAATGGATTGTATGTAAAGAAATGTCAATTGTGTAAGTTGCTCTGGATAAGAGCATCTGCTAAATGGTAAAAAATGCCACAAAAAAAAAATGTCGAAAGAATACTGTGTAGGGGGGGGGAAAGATGTATATTAAAAAATCCAGTGATGTCCTGATTAACGCTGGTTGGATTATTGGTTAACTGTGGTTAATTTAAACAAAGGTTTTATAGCCATAACACAAGAGTAGCCTCTAGTCAAAGGCAAATGCCAGTAACAATTAAATAAAGTATTCAAAATGTTTATATTGAGTTCTGAATGACGTCCATTCCCGATGGCTTGGTATGTCAGACGTTCTCCTGTATTATTGAACGTCTCCACGCACGGGAAGATGCTCTCAGCGCACGAAAGCACACGTTTCCCGCTACTACCAGTCTGTTGTTCCAAGCCAGCGCCGGGGTTCCTCCAGTGAAGGGTACAGTTACAGCTGACATACCCTCCGTACAGTACGCCAGATGCCCACTGGCCTACCAGCTTCTGTTTGTACTCATGAAATAGCCGCTGGCTCTCGGGTGAGCACACACACTCCGGCTGCAGGGCTCCCGGTGTGTGTGGGGGCGGCGCAGCAGTGACTCAACGCACAATTGGCCATTAAAAATTGAGGAGGAAAAGGATATGGGAAGAAGAAAAAAAACGGAGCCATTTCACCATTCATTTTTGTACTCGCGGCGGGGAAACGGGTGGGAGATGTGACACGTAACACACAGTTAAGGGCCATGAGGAACAGCTCAGGAAACGTGATAGTCTAGGTGTAGGAAATGTGGCCGGCTTCCCAGATTCTACACGTTGACTCTTGATTGGCCATTGTGGTAGACCCTTTAATTGCGGAGCCAATCGGAGAGCAGCAGGACAAGACGGGAGGGCTTACCCTTTCAGCTTCTGTGTGAAGTAAACACTGTGGCAGAATAATATATGCCATTTAGCAGACGCTTTTATCCAAAGCGACTTCCAGTAGTGAATGCATACTTTTTTTTTTTTTTTTTTTTTTTTTTCCCAGTATATATGTGGTCCCAGTGGGGATTGAACCCACAACCTAAACATTGCCAACACTGTGCTCTACCAACTGAGCCATACAGAACCAGAAAACGTACAGAGGGCACTTTCATCTTTCCCTATACAAAAAGTGAGCGTGAACTATTCTAGAAACGGACCGAATCACCACACAGGGCTTATGCACATAGGCAATCGAACACCAGTAGATGATTAGCATCATATTTTGAATGATGCTGTTTTAGAAACGAACCTATATTTTGGATTCAACTGCCAAACTGATCCCAGATCTTTCCTAACATCCCTATCTTTGTGGAGTGTGGGCAGAGTTTGCTCTAAACTTTTTCTATTCTCCCCTGCGATTTGTGAAGACGAGGGACAGAGAGCTGGAGTTTCATATTGTTCTCCTCCTCGTGCAGACTCGGAGCAGATTGTGATCTTAACTCTGGTGAGCCCCGGCTCGTCTCGCGCACTCTGCAGAGATGCTAATCAGTCCCCGAGAACGGCCTGCTCGCGCTAGTCTGGGGAGAAATGAGCCTTCTGCACAAAGGGGCTCTGCAGCCTGCAACCCGCCGTGTTTCCTCCGAGATCTGACATCAGCAAAGATACGGCTTCACCCTCATTACAGGAGCGGGGGAAATGATCCTGTCCCCTTAGATGGAACCCAATTTTTTAAGATGAATTCGGTTAGCGGAACAAGAGGCCACAGGTGGAAGTTAGTTAAAGGCAAATTCCGTGCGGATAATAGGACTTTTTTTTTTTTGTCATTGCCTGGAACAGCTTGACAGGTCAGGTAGTAGAGGCAGAAACACTTGGGCTATTCAAGTCTAGGCTAGATGCAGTACTGGACACTATTTAGATTAGGACATGACGAGCCTAGATGGGCTGAACGGCCTGTTCTCATCATTATGCATTCTTATGAAACCAAGTTTATCACCAAGATGAAAGTAATTATTTCTGAACACTGTAAATATGGCTGGTCTGGGATATCGGCAACCTGGTTGTCAGGCTGCTGAAAATCCTGTCCAGAGGCAGCTTTGAGTACAGGAGCCTTCCCAGGGCAACTTTCTCTTTCTTAAAGAACGCCCCCTGGTGGCTCAACCGGTAAAAGTACATGTTTGTTTCCCCGGCTACCCCAGCCAGCTCTGGCCAGGAGCTGGTGATTGGCTGTCCGCCCCAGGGGCAGGGAAGCCGGCACGAGCTCTCCGCAGGTACAGAAAGCTTCCCTGCGTGATTCACAGTCGACGGCTCGGCGGGGTCCGTCTCGTTACTGCTAGTCCCGGGGTAGCGGCTGGTCCTGTAGTTGCAGGCGGCGGGCTCGTGGGGAGGGTAATTGAATCAATAGAGGGTACAATTGAGCACCAAATTGGGAGAAAAGCAGGGGGGGAAATCTGAAAACAAATTTAAAACAAAAAGAAATAAATAACAATTCAAGTGAGGCCCAGAAAACAATTTGTTGACGGTCAGCTGGAAATGTCATTGCAGCAGAGATTTTATTCAATAAATCAGAAGGTAATTTGAGTGCTTGCAAGTTTACTCTCCGTTACTGTGTGCCCTGCAGGCTACAGCACTGCACTGCAGGAGTGGCTCTGTCACTTCACATTACACTATTTACCTCCATTTCAGACAGGCACATACCAGGACACCTTACATTAATTACACTATTTACCTCCATTTCAGATGGGCACATACCAGGACACCTTACATTAATTACATTATTTACCTCCATTTCAGATGGGCACATACCAGGACACCTTACATTAATTACTTTTGACAGATCCATTCGTACAGCTGTACATTTAATGTAAGAAGTGATTCAGATTAAGTGTCTTGCTCAAGGCCAGCATATGCTCCGCTGCAGCACTATTGGGATAGCAGCAGATAGGCAGATAAAAGCCTTAATTCCTGTTGGAATCAAGTCTTACGTGTGCCCTATTTACTTGTGCCTCATACCCCCACCACAAACTTGTGCTTGTCAAGTCAAGTTCCCTCAATGCTGTGCTACTTCTACCATGGGAGATTCTAGGATTTTACCTTTAGGGGGGCTCAGCCCCCAATGAGAATGTGAGATGTACACACAAGCCAACATTTTTATTAATTTACTGTTACATTCCCCAAAACAAAAACACCACAATGGTGGTCGCTCTCAAAATTGAAATACCACTCTATCTGTGGTATTTTTAAAAATGGATACGAAGTAAAAATGTTTTTTTAGAAAAGAGGAATAAACATTTTCAGGGGGGCTGAGATGAAAGACCGGGGGGATAAAGCCCCCCTAAATAGGGTCTAAAATCACCACAGATTTCCGCCCATATTCTGTTAGAGGCCGTAAAGATCCAGAGCAATGGACTGCTGAGGGGAAGGGGGCAGAAACGGCTTCACAGAGGTGGACCTGTGCTCTATACGCTGTAGCGCACTCCTGCTGTTCAAACCGAAGCGCTCGAAAAAGAGCCCTCGCCCTTCAAGCTGGTGCATGCTGGGAGAATTTAGCCCAGGTTCCTCCTCGTCTCTCTCCATACTCACTCAACCTCTCTCTTCCTCTCCTCCTCCTCTTCCTCCTCCCTAATAGGACATCCTGCTGAGCATACCTGCGGTGTGTGTTGGTGTTTTGGGGGGCAAGCTTGGCTGAGGTGCAAGAAAAGCGCCCAGGGGGGGTAATTAAAATGAACAAAACGCCTCCGTTACCTGTGTGAACCTGGGCGTATGCACGGGCTGCTTACTGCTAGCAGAGCGAATTTCCTGAAGGCACACATTGCTGCAACAACAGCAGATAAGAGCGATGTACACAGAACGAGAGGCCTGATTTAGAGCGTGACGCTGTGAGTCTTACCTCAGTAGCATATAAACAACATTTTTTTTTTAACACGTGGGGGCCCTCCCGGACTCGTGATGTTGAAAATAAAATAGAGGGTATAAGAACGTTCAAAAATCGAAATAAATTTATTTTAAAAAAGAAAAAGAACGCCCAGGGTTCGATTCCACCGAGGTTGCGCCAGCTCGGGTCTGGCCGGGAGTGCCATTAGGGGGCGGCAATTGGCTGTCCGCCCCAGGGAGGGGGGAGGGAAGCCGATATGAGGTCGCTGCGTATATGAGTGGTCCTGTGGGTTACGGTGACCGGTGCCGGCTCGGAGGAGGCGGTACAGCGTCCACTAGTGGTCTACAACTACTACTACAACAGCAAGCTCTCATAAGAGGGGGGGTAATTTATATTAAAAAAGAGAGGGTATAATTGGCAACAAAAAATAGGGAGAAAAATGTGGAATAAAAAAAGCATAAAACAGAAAATTAAACAATTAAAAAACCACATCGGATTCAAGAGTGCTTTAGCCTGACGTGCCACCTGGTATGTCCCATTTTCTATTTATTATAACCGTAACCATCTTCCAACATTGTACTTACTGTAATCACCAATTTCAGTAGTTGCTCGTAAAACAAGGCGATTTCGCTCGCTGCGTGTCGTGCGCTCAGACCTAGGTACACCGCGTCTGTCCCATCACGTTACGCCCGCTTATTAATTACAATCATACACGCAAGAGTTCCCACAGTCCAAGCACGCACTTCCAGGGTGACAAGTTCACAAAAGGCGCGCGGTTAACCGAAGCGCCCCCTGACAAGACGCTGTCGTCAGAAGCACACCCATGCATAAAACGGCACTTTCATTCGCAATGAAGTGGATCTTGGCGGCAGCGGTGGGACGTTCGTTTGCCGCATGTGCTCTGTTTAATATCGGTGCTGCTGTGGGCCTGGTGTGCGTGGGGATTGCAGGCAGCCAGTGTAACACAACCATCCCTCGCTTCACTGACTAAAGCAAAATTATACGGTTTAAAAAAAAAAAAAAATAAAAAAAGCCCTCAAACATTCGCATGCTTTTAGAAGCTGTTCACTCCACAGCTTGTTAAAAAAAATAGCTCACCTAGGTCTTGTTATGAGCGCGGCAGGTCCCTGCTGTGCTGAATTTTTCATTGGAACATCACGCTGCAACGCAATCCGCTGCCTGTCTCCCACTCGGCTCGGGGTCGGACAGAGTGCAGGGCGCGGGGAGTTCACTGGGTTACCAGCGACTCGGTTAACCCTTTTGCTCCTGGGCACCCCCCCATACTCATGAAGCCTGAGTAGGTGGGTCCCAAGTAGGGTTGCCAACTGTCCCGTTTTTGGGCCAAAAAAACTGGATGTTCCTTGTCCATGTTACAATATACAATATACAGTATGTGTTGATTTACATCCATACAACACCATACCCACTTCGCCCCCTGTCCCGTATTTGGATGATGGAATGTTTGAAAGGCAACCCTCGTCCCAAGTGCTGGGAAGTTATGAGAGCGATACAAACGCGGTCTTGCTTTTCACATAATAATAGAAGTCATTCATAAATATTGTACATTGAAATGCATCTGCAGGAATGTGGCCCGGAATACGGTCAGCAGTCTGTCCGTGAGAGCATGAGGAATCCGGGCGTGTTGCCCCTGTCAACGGGGATGAGCCGCCCGACTGGGCAGGAACAATTCACACCCAAACTCCACAACTATCTAACGCTACCGATTTCAGACCCAAACTCCACAACTATCTAATGCTACTGATTTCAGACCCAAACTCCACAACTATCTAATGCTACTGATTTCAAACCCAAACTCCACAACAATCTAACGCTACTGATTTCAGACCCAAACTCCACAACTATCTAACACTACCGATTTCAGGTCCAAAGCTCCACAACAATCTAACGCTACCGATTTCAGAACCAAACTCCACAACAATCTAACGCTACTGATTTCAGACCCAAACTCCACAACTATCTAACACTACTGATTTCAGAACCAAACTCCCACAACAATCTAATGTTACTGATTTCAGAACCAAACTCCACAACAATCTAATGGTTACTGATTTCAGACCCAAACTCCACCACAATCTAACGCTACTGATTTCAGACCCAAACTCCACCACAATCGAACACCACCGATTTCAGGTCCAAAGCTCCACACTAGTCTAATGCCACTGATTTCAAGTGTGCCTTGTCCGCAGTGAGACCGCAATTTAACACCGAACCACCGTCGTCAAAACTTCCCTCACCGTGAAGGATCCCCCCCGCTCACCCGTATATCTGTCAATTAAAATCAGGCGTGCGGAGGGCGCGGATCGCCGTGGTGACAGAGGCCCGCTGGGCCTTGAGACAGGCGGTAATAAAGCAGCCGCTCCGCCAGGGCCCTGGAAGGCTGATGACTGCTGTTCTGCGCTCATGGTATATTACACCAATTTAGGATCACTTATAGTTGGAGCGATCTCATTAAGCAGAATCATCTTATTTATGTTATTTGTTTTTAGCTCGCTTAATTTATTGCCTAGTAATCATGCCCCGAGTTGAGGATATTTTTAATTCTGTAATTCTATGCTATAGGAGTACAGCGCTCGGTTGGGGACTGCACTAAATGGAGCACCGGTGACATTTATGCAGATGAGCCTGAATTGGGATAATGTGCCGGAGTTTCAGCGAGGGCTGCGCTCGTGCATCGCAGTGACGAGGGGAGGACACCGGGGCGTTCCGTGATGAGCGTTTTGGGCCCATGTCAGAGAGAGAAAGTAACACTCCTACCAGTTATCCAAGGGGAATCTTCCTCTGTGTAACAGCCAGCGGTCTGTCCTGATGCAATCAGAGAACCATTTTATACCACCATGGATGTTGCAGTTTGCCAGTTCGAGCGAATATAGTTCCATATTGTTTATGTTCAATATGTTCATTCATTTTCTCTTCAACAGACCCCTCTGTCTTCTTCAAATATGGACATACAATGCTTTTGTCTCACAGATACTGTATCTATACCCCTTCGTTCTGGAGGGAAGCCTATTTTACTGAAAATAAGTCCCATATGTTGCTCAAGGTTAAGTACCTTGCTCAAGGGTACAACAGCAGTGTCCCACCTGGGGATTGAACCTGCAACCTTAACGTTACAAACCCAGCTCCCTAACCATTACACCACACTGCCGAACCAACTGTCTCCTGGAACTTTCCACCGGCTTATTTCAGCAGT
Source organism: Aldrovandia affinis (assembly GCA_029706075.1). NCBI lineage: Eukaryota > Metazoa > Chordata > Actinopteri > Notacanthiformes > Halosauridae > Aldrovandia > Aldrovandia affinis. The sequence continues at coordinate 1,104,271 of JAINUG010000205.1, read as the reverse complement.
ACAGTATCGAGAATGAAGGATTCGCTCAAACCGTTGGAGCTGCCGCGTTAGTAAGGGCTCACTGCAGCCTGAGCGGCGTTTGCTCAAGAACAAATTAATGAGTTGGAATTAATTTCACGAGTGGAGAAACACAACTGCATCAGATGGGCGAACGGGAAGTTGATACGGCGCAATATTCCTCCGTTTCTGCTTTGATGACTTTGTTTGAAGTTTTTTTTTTTTTTTTTTCTCTTTGTTCGCTTTGCTCATAATATTTTAGCATTTCTTGTGAAGTTATTCAGCACTCTTTCAAATCTCCCATAAGCAGTTGCTGTTTTTTCATCCATTGTCCTGTGTTTGATCCTGTTTTTTTGGGGGTCGTACACCATTAGGAGTATGTTAATATGTGACTTTCATTTGTGGACGCGTTTAGCATATGAAGGAGCGGTGCTTTTGAGGATACGTGGGCCCTGGTGTGTGTGTGCAGATGTACTCCTGACACATACTGTACTGGGAGTGGCGTGGGACTGCGTGTGTAGACACTTTCCACGGAATAAATACCGTTCTGTAGACGTTATATAGATGTTGAATAGGGGCCTATGACGTGACGCCTACCTTTTCTGTCTGACTGCATTTTTTCCCTTTTTTAAAAGGTTTAAATGCATAAGCCGATAACGTGTATATCTAGTACCTCTCCCATACGTGTACTCACTTTAACTTTTACAAACGTTTTAGTTATTGGTTATTTCTCTGTTAGTCAAAGTGCCAAAACATCATGTGGTGTGACCGCCCAGCCATGACGGCTATTTTGAAATTACTCTAAATCTATTCAAATTTATCTTCTGCCCCATTTGGCATACTTTCAAAAATGTTTTATATTCCTGGACAAAATTGCAAAGCATTTGCATTTATACTTCCATCATAATATACAAATAAATACGTTGGGACGTTGGGTGGCCGTTGCGTGGCCGTTGCGTGGCCGTTGCGTGGACGTTGCGTGGACGTTGCGTGGCCGTTGTGTAGATGTGTTTTTCATGCGGAGTGTAAAGATGGGGCTTCACGTGGTTGTGCTCGTCAGTGTGTTCAGTAACCCAAGTGGAGGAACCTTGTCCCCTGTGTGTTTGCTGCAGTCCGAACGTGCACAGTGTCAATGTAACGCATGCTTGACTCTTTCCCTTTTCAAAACGGTGCAGAGGCCACAATTGTCCAAGTTTGGTTCCTGTACTTTTAGTTTTTTGTTTGTTTGTTTTTGTTGCTCCAAAGTGCAAGACGGTGAAATAATTAATTCAACAACTGGACAGGCCTGTCTCCACACTTCGTAGCACAGTTTGATTCCTGGTTAGTGCGCTGTGTGTTCCGTAGCGGAGGTTAGAGGGGCCTGCTCCTGATTGGCTGGTGTGTTGCCAGGGGATTGCGATCATGTCACGCTTTGAAGATGTGCCGGGGTGCCATGGGGTCCGCGGGGTGAAAGCGGAGGTCAGCCTGATGTTAAGTGCGTCGTCGCGCCGTTGCCACGGTAACCGGAAAGCTCATAACCCCTCTGCTGCCTTCGGCGAAACGCCCGAGTGCTCTCGCTACGTCGGCTAATCGCTGTAGCGCTGTCTGTAGCTCGGCTACACGCCCGTAACGCCCGTCACTGGCCGGACTAAACCCCCGTAACACTGCCACCACCTCCGCCCAACTCCCTAACGCCGTCTTCACCTTCGCTAGACCCCCGCAGCGTTTATAGAGCGTGTCGCTGCTTTCTGGTCATCTGAGCTTTATGCTCATTAATGCAAACTTAATAGTTGAATGCGCAGGTGAGCAGGATGATGGATCGTGTGTACCTGGAATGGTCGGCCGATCACTCTGATCCCTGGTCGCTTTTCTGCTGTTTCAGAGCCATGTATTAAACATGTTTACAACACTGCTCCTGTCAGTCTTAAGATAATAAGATACAGCAATGTTACTTTTGTGTGTGTGTGTGTGTGCGTGTGTGTGTATGTGGTGTGTGTGTTTGTGTTTGTGTGTATGTGGTGGTGTGGTATGTGTGGTGTGTGTGTGTGTGGGTGTGTGTGTGTGTGTGTGTGTGTGTGTATGTGCCTTTTTGTCTAATGGACTTACAGAAAGGCAGCTTCATTGATTACGCTCAGTCTGTGAGCGTGATCAGGCCAAAGGCTGGCGCTGCAGCTTAGCTCTTGATTGGACTCCTCTCACACGGGGGGTAAGCCTCTCTCTGGTCTGCCACACGAGGACTGAGATTACCGGAGAGAGCGGTGGTGGTTCAGGAGAGACACAAGCATCCAGCGCACATATCCAGCCGGTATGGCGACGCTATCCCGCTGTTGTCTTCGCCTGTGTTTTATACCATCCTGCCTCCTCCTATCCTTTCTGTCTTTATTTCAGACGAATTTTAGAGCCTAAAGCCACAAATGGAAGCGCGTGTGTCACGGTTACATTCTGTCTTCATATTTCTGGATGAATCACGGACCTCAGAGAGTCTGTCTGTCTCTCTCCCCCCAGTCATCGGGAGAAATATGGGCCATTAGCACCGGGGCCTGCCATTAGCGCTGCGTCTGTTCTTAGCACTCAGTCTGCCTTTAGCGCGCTCCGCCCGCCATTACCGCTTGATCTGCTGCTGGCGCATTAGGGTCTGCCGCTCGGAAGCCCCGGCGCCGGTGCCTGGATCTGCCGCTGGAGCACCGGGTCAGTCCCCCGGTCTGCCGTCAGCGTCGTTAGCGGGAAATGGTACGCCGCTTAATGACACGACGTAGGGCTCTGGGCTGCGAGGAATTTGCATGAGGTTCCTGTAATGTCCTTCATCACACTGCAGAGTCGAGGGCTGTCACTGTAATGCCTTTGTTTTGATTTGGTTTCAAAATCCAATTTGCGGAAGAGTGCTGGATTAACCCCTTTGGTTCTGGGGCACCGTGGTGAGTTTGTGTGCATGTGCGTGTGCATGGTGTGTGTGTGTTGTATGTATGTATGTGTGTGTGTGCATGCATGGTGGTTGTCTATGTGTGCGTGTGTGTGTGTGTGTGTGTGTGCGCGTGCTGTATGTGTGGTGTATGTGCTGTGTGTGTGTGTGTGTGCTGTATGTGCTGTGTGTGTGTGTGTGTGTGTGTGTGCTGTATGTATGTATGTATGTATGTATGTATGCATGTGTGCGTGTGTGTGTGTGTGTGTGTGTGTGTTGTGTGTGTGTGTGGGTGTGTGTGTGTGTGTGTGTGTGTGTGTGTGTGTGGTGTATGTTGTATGTGTATGTATGTGTGTGTGTGTGTGTGTGTGCATGCATGGTGTGTGTGTGTGTGTGGTGTATGTGTGTGTGTGTGTGTGTGTGTGTGTTGTGTGTGTTGTGTATGTATGTATGTATGTATGTATGTATGTATGTGTGTATGTGTGTGTGTGTGTGTGTGTGTGTGTGTGTGTATGTATGTATGTATGTATGTATGTGTGTGTATGTATGTATGTATGTATGTGTGTGTGGTGTGTGTGTGGTGTATGTATGTATGTATGTATGTATGTATGTATGTATGTATGTGTGTGTGTGTGGTGTGTATGCATGCATGTATGTATGTATGTATGTATGTGTGTGTGTGTGTATGTATGTATGTATGTATGTATGTATGTATGTATGTATGTATGTATGTATGTATGTATGTATGTGTGTATGTGTGTATGTGTGTATGTATGTATGTGTGTGTGTGTGCGCGTGCTGTACGTGTGTGCACGCTGTATTTTGTGATGATGGTGAATGTTGTGGTCTCGTTTGGGAGGCGCCTGCATGTCGGTGGCGCAGTGTAATTCACACTTGATTACTCAGGAGGGGCTCTCCATCTCAATTAGACTTTGGACAGAATCTAATCCTCTTTCTTTGGGAAACATAATGTAGGAACGATGATCATTTAATGACGTTTACACTGCAGTTCAGTCCTTTTGAGGACAACGTGCGCTGCTGCTGCTGCTGCGGTAGTGGCGTGTAATCGCGGAGCGGTTATTAGATCGGGAGATGGGCGGGCGAGGATGAGGGAGGGGTAGCGGAGGGAGCGCTTTTGAAAGCGAAGTCAAACGTCGCGCGGTATCGCTCGCCTCATCAAACGGGAGAACTAAACAACTAAACGGCTGTTTCAAGGAGAAGTGTCGAATGGCGGCTTTCTGTAAATCACACCGCGAAAACCACGGCCAGCTAACTGCGCTCTCATTTCGGATGCCCTAAAGAGATGTGGAAAGTGGCATGCGCGCGAACCAGCCTAATTAATAGCCGCGCGCGTACCGCAAGTGTTCAATTTAGTGGCTCGCGTGCGTTTGTAATCGAATCGGTCGAAGGGAATGAAACTTTGGCCGCGGGCTACTGTCTAGTCTTCGGTGACGTCTGCGCGAGCCTCTCTCCCCGCGCGCGAGGCGACGCTCTTCAAATAGCGCGGGGGTCGCGGTCGGACCATTAAAAATATTTCAAACGTGCCACGGGAAGCGGAGGAATCCAGTCAGCAGGCAGCGAGCGCTGCCGTATCCCTGAGTGCCACATATCCTGCCTTGTGTTTAAGCTTTGACAGCCTGTGCTGCCAGCCCCGTGCTCGCTGTCTGATGAGAGAGCTGGAGAGGGCGGAGAGAGAGAGCGAGAGAAAGGGAGAGGGAGAGGGAAAGCCAGAGAAAAGCAGTGTGAAGTTTTTTTTTTTCGTTCCAGTAGCTCCTCTCCTCTGCATATGCCTGGCTCTTGGCCTGCGCTCTATCTTCAAGGCTGTTTTCAAAACCGAGGCAGCGTGTTCAGAGGTAGTCTGGCTCGTGAATGTGTGTTTGTGCTTTGTGGTTGGGGAGGGCTGCGCTTGGCTTTCAGCTTTTTTGCAAAATTGCATAGAGGGCCAGATTCTGGAGGGGTTCACACTGTTGGAGGCGTATTATGCCCGGTGCTAGGCACACGGCTGTGTGCTCTACCAGATTCTGTGCAGAATTGCCCAGCTTTGTTTGAAGATGGGAGCTCCTCTTTGAAAAGGCAACGGAACAGCCCCTTCCCTGATTGATTAAGTTGGAGGGTTATGCAGTTTGCCAAACCGGCTGGGTTGATTTGGGGGTCATGTGTCGTGTGTGAATATGGCCTGCGCTCATTTCCAGGGTTATGGGTAATGTGTCAGATTGTTTTGTTGTGTGTGTGTGTGTGTGCCTTGGAGAGGTGATTACCCATGCACGACTCACAGCGTCCAAAAACCTGAGTACCATCCCTCACGGCAGAAACGAATTACACTGAGTGGGGATTCTCACATACTGCCTCCCAAAACCAGCAGAGTGTGAGTGAGTGTGTGAGTGTGTGAGTGTGTGAGTGTGTGAGTGTGTGAGTGTGTGAGTGTGTGAGTGTGTGAGTGTGCGAGTGCGCAGAGCACATTCAGGGGAGTCTTTCCTGAATTTCATCACCAGCTCACCGTTAACCAAACACTTTCACTGAACACTAAACACGTTTTTATTGGATTATACGGCCTTATTGTTCCCCACGTGTGAGAGCGTGATTGGCCGCCGCGGCCTGGTTGATTTGGTCACTATCGGCGGTGTTGGAGAGATCGAGATGATGACCTTCAGGCTGCGTCTCGCGGCCGCTGCTGCCGATTGGCCCCTTTGATCCTCACGGTCCTGTAGCAGGCCTCTCCTCTCCTCTTTTGATAAGGCCGTAATAATCTCAATATCAAAAAGGCCCCCGCGCAGATCTGCACTTCCGATGTTCCTTTAAACGGATGAAACTGCAGAGTATCTCACCGCGTGAAGGCCTTTGTTTTTTTCTCCTTTTCTGCAGGTTATAAGAGAGTCTAAAAATAAGGTTCCCAGGGCCTCCGTCTCCACGATGCTGCTGATTACGGAACATGGAGATATCTCTTTTCACACATTATCCCTCCGCCGCGTGCTGTGTGGGAACCAATTGCCGAGCGGGCTGAGTAAACTCACTCTCGGCCCACAGCTGTGTTTCATGCTAACGGTTACATTGCTGTGTTTGGGGGGGGATGTGTAGTGTGCGAGTGGTTGTGCTGATGTGTATGGGAGAAAAAGAATGAGGTGCTGATGTGTATGGGAGAAAAAGAATGAGGTGTGTGCGTATGTGCGAGCGAGTGAGAGAGCGAGAGAGAGAGTGAGAGAGAAAGAGGGATTGAATCTGTGCATACGTGTGCGTTTGAGTGAAGGAGGGAGTAAGGGCATGTGTGCAATGTGTGAGTATGCGATATAGAGTGAGTGTGGTTTTTTGTATGCGTGTCTGATTTTGTGTGTGTGCTTGTGCGTCCATGTTTGTGTATATGCACCACATTATGATATCTAAAGCCTCATTCCCCCGGGGTATATGTGATTATGATTCCAGTCACGTATCATAATTCATAATACTTACTGTTTTTAGAGATTACTTTTTCACATTGATATTCTCACATGGGAATTATTTTAATTACAAAGGAAATGAACATTTGTCAGAAGACACGGTGTATGTACTTAGCCACTGTATGCATACTTTATTTTATTAACTGCTCCAGTGACTATTGTTCTGTTTGTGATATAATATACGCCATTTAGCAGACGCTTTTATCCAAAGTGACTTACAGTAGTGAATGCATACATTTTTCAGTATATGTGGTCCCTATGGGAATCGAACCCACAACCCAAGCGTTGTCAGCGCTGTGCTCTGCCTACTGAGCCACACAGGACCACTCTGCACTTTGTATGTCTGCAGTTTTTGGAACTCGAGTATTCCTGAAAAATGTGATATTTAAAGTTTTTTCAAATGTGTTTACTTCTTTTGGTCCTGGAGAGCTGGCGTCCTCAGGGTCCTAAAGTCCTAAGGCTGTCAGAGCTTCCTCTCAGCCAGCAGCTGGTCTCCCAGGGAAACAGGTGCTTCAAGCTCCCAGCCAGTCAGTGGCCCCGATGACAGAATTAAGACCAGGGTTGTAACTTAGACCATGATCCTGTGGGTCTGCTGAGGCCACAGTTTTTGGACAGAGCCTGAAAGCCACACAACATACAGCAACAGCTGGAAGAACTAGAATGTTAATTTATTTTTTTATAAGAATGCATAACGGTTCATAAGGGAATGTATCTCAATATATTCATTTTGTCTGTGTGTGTGTGTGTGTGTGTGTGTGTGTGTGTGTGTGTGTGTGTGTGTCTGTGTGTGTGTGTGTGTGTGTGTGTGTATATGTGTGTGTGTGTGTGTGAGTGATAATCCCTATGGGGTGTAAGTGCCCAGCAGCCCTGGTGATCTCCCTGCCTTGTCAGCACCCATGCTAATGTTTCTCTCTCTGCTGAAATGAAACCCTGCAGTAGCTCTTCCACCAGCACTACTCTAAAACCCCGCTTCGCTGCTCTAAAACCCAGAATCACCGCCCTAAAATGCACCCTCGTTATCAAAAGCTCGGCTTCACTGCTCTGAAAACGGAGATTCACTCATCTAAAACCACTGCTCTGAAGCTGAGCTTCACCCTAAAACACAGCTTCACTATCCTACAGCCACTGCTATAAAGCACAGCTTCGCTACTCTGAAACCACTGCCCTGAATCAGTTTCTGTTCCACGGTCCGTCAAAAGCCTGCCCGCCTCCCCTCCATCAACGGGAACAGAGTACGGACTTCAATACCTCCCGAAAAGTGTCTCGCAGCGCGGTGATGAAAGGAGGCCTGCCCTTTATTTTGTGCGACGGAGGTTTCAGACAGAGAGCAGCAATCACGAGAGGGCCCTTTTCAATAGGCCTATCAGGTGCATGTGCCTTTTACACAGTCACTTAGGGGAGAGAAATCTGTGGGGGAGAAAAACGGGCCTTGATTCATTCGAGGTAGAGACTGCCGGGCCGCACCACTGCATCATCTGATGATGTTAACACAGCTGTTGAAAATAGTAGCTCTGCTCTTTTCTCTCTAGTAACAGTTGCTGTGCTGCAATAGGCTGTGCTGTAGTCTTTCTTTAAAAAAAATTAAAATATATATATATTCTTCTGATTTTACCCCGTTTTTCTCCCAATTTGGTAGCCAATTACTCCCGCTGTGCTTAGTTCAATCCCCCTTCCCTCATAGTTTTCTACCGTAGTCCTGTGACCGGCAGTGACCAGGGCGAAGCGCTGCCTCCTCCGAGACCGGCCGTCGACTGTAATTCCGGTACCCCAGAACCTCTTCTGTGCACAGCGAACTGTGTGTGTCTGCTTCCCTCCCCCCTCCCTGGGGCGGACAGCCAAATGCCGCCCCGATGGCACTCCCGACCAGAGCCGACTCTGGCGCGACGGGGAATCGAACCCTGGTCGCCGTGGCCAGCGTCGGACGTTGAAACCACTAGACCACGCGAGAGGCCCGTGCTGTAGTCTTTCTGATATCAGTAACCGCACCATAGTTTCTCTAGTAAGGTTCTTAGAGTTCTTCTCTAGGTATGGTTCTGTGTGGCTCAGTAGGTAGAGCACGGCGTTGGCAACGCTTAGGTTGCGGGTTTAATCCGCACTGGAACCACATATACTGAAAAATGTATGCATTCACTACCGCAAGTCTCTGGATAAAAAGCTTCTGCTAAATGGCATATATAATGTTATATTAGTAAGGCTAGGCCTCCTCAATTCTCCATGCAATTCATTATTAATTCATATCCATCGAAAACGAATCCTGACGGAAAGCTTAACAAGTTCGCAGTGTTAAAAGTGTTTTCCGCCCCCTCACTACAACGAGTTACAGCAAGCTCTTCTCCAAGAACCAGATTATCGAACCTGCGGACGGGCGCTGGGCGCCTGCCGCGTTTGGCGGTTCCTCCGTGAGGAGGTTGGCGGCTGGCCTCCGATCTGTGATGCAGGGGCTCCTCGTTCCGTACGCTCGGCCTGGCCACACGCAAAAGCTGAATCCTTTTTTTCGTATTGATTGTACAAAAATAAATGTTCGTTCCATCAAGCACGTCCCATTAGTTTCGCAGGGGCTCAGAAGGTATGCCTTTCGCTGAATCGAGCTCCCCGCTTGTAAATCTCCGTCCCTGTTCTGTCCCGTAAGACGGCGCATGAAAATGTTCTGCTCGTTACTCAAACGACCTTGTCAGCAGGCTGAATCGGCATGGTTTAGCAACATTTTGTTGGAGGGAAGAGGAAAATAAATGTGTCTTTCTTGAAGTTGCTTAAAACATTTTTTTTAAACTTTTTTTTTTTAATTCATGCTTTTTCTCCTGTTTTCTCCCAATTTGAAAACCAATCGTATTCTTTAGCCGCTGCAAGCATCAAACGTCAGTTCAGGAGAACGCACGTGACGTCAGCCATGCACAGGCACAAGTCTGAGGAAGACCCTTCATGTGTAGCTTTGTACCCGCAGACCGCGGGAGCGCAATTGACCAGCAGGAGTCGCCGCTGTGTGATGAGATACAGATAATCCAGCCGACTGAATCCCTGAAAGCCTGCTAGATTAATTAATATTGCAAGTTAGTGGCCTTGTACAGCTGAAAAGTTTCCTCAGGCATTCGCTGGCAATTTATCAGTGACTTTTAGACGGAATGGAGAAATGGGAGAGCTTTTTTTTTTTTTTTCTTCAACTTGCAATGGTTAAAGAGTAGAACCATGTTCCTCAGCCACAATGATATTGAGAGGACTGTGACTGAGAGACATGAGACAGCCCAGCTAGTCTCCAAGAACCAGAGTGAGGATCTAGACACTGTAAACACCTGGAAGCTGCACTGTTAGGCAGTCATTAAAAGGAGGTTTAAATCACCTGGTGTAATGCGGTTACAACAGAAACCTTAACCCTCAAACCGTCAAACCCTCAACCCCTCAAACCCGCCCCCCCACAGCAAAGTTCACTCTCCCTACTGGTTCAAGTCATGAATTGTCTGCAGATAACACTAACTCTGAGAATGTTGCTCTGTCCTTCTTGTGAGTAGCAGTGCGGTTTAAGTGATGAAGGCATGAAGGCAGTGGGGAAGGCATTAAGCAAAGCAGAGAGTCTTATGAACCGCACCTTATCATTAAATGGTTTTGGTTTGTGTTGGATCCTGTTTGAATTCAGTTTCCCCCCCAGATGAGTGGGACACCGGAACACACTTCTAATAACAAGCTCCAGAATCCACCAATTAAATGCAGGGCATTAGAGATGTTCATATAGTCTGTCCTTACCTGCCTGGAGGAAAGATGTGTGAAGTGGTGGTGTTACAGTGGTGTTCCGGTGTCAGTCTCTCGCTGGGAAAGACTAATGGTGACTCACTTTTTCCTCTGCTGTTCCAGGTGAGCTCCAGTTCCCTCTGAGCCGAAGAGCGCCCCCACCCCTGGAGATGTCTCGACACCCCAACCGCTTCGAGAGGGACTTCCGCAGTGTGTGGGAGCGGCGGGAACGCTGCGGCGTCCCCAACACCACCTGCAGCACCGCCAGTACCTGTGCGGGCGCCACGGGCGCCAACAACCGGCCGGGGCTCCTCCCCCTTCCCATCATCCCCTCCCTGCTGCCCACGCCCGTCTCTGTCGCCACGGCGCCCGCCTGCGGCAACGAGATGGCCTGTAAGCGCGCCGGCCCCGCCTCCATCGCCTGCGGCTCAAAGGTAGGTGGCCACGCCCCGCCCCCACTCCCGCTCCCATTCCCTCGTCCAATCCCACGGCCCGAAAAAGGGTCCACTTTCATCACGCAGGGTTGCCATGCGTCATGGAAAAACCTTGAAAATCATTGAAAATAATTATGTCATAGAAATAGATTTTTTTTTAAAGCTTTATGTCATGGAAATGTCTGATTCCATGTTACGTTATATATTTTTTCTTCTTTTCCGGTTAACGTTACCGCAAAATGTCTGTTCCCCTGCCACCGTTGTTGCTACCGGCCACGGCTGTTCCCTCTCTCTCACACACACACACACATTGAGATGTGTATTTGCACTGGCAACAAAATGTGTTACGTTATGAAAGTCCATTTTTGCGTCAGTCGCAAAAAAAAAAAAAAATTTATTGAAAAACTTAAATTTGTTTGAAAATTGAGTGGAAAATGGAAATTTGATTTGACTAGGAGCCCTGATCACGGCAGTTTTACAGAGTTCAACTGAACCAGGATGACATTTACTACTCTGGCTTCGGTCATTTCAATTAGGCCTGTCTATGAAACCGATATAAACAAAGCGCAAACATTTAACATCTTAATCTGGACTGTTCCTCGCGCTGGTGTGTCTCTTAATGATTGTATCTTTCCACTTTACGCGAGCAGGGCTACACTCGCAGATGTGATTATGGCCGGATAGAGCCACTTGGGTTTATTCCCTGGCCATTTCGCACGTCACCGAGTCATTTAAATAATCTAAAACGGCCTCTTACGCGGAGCTGTTCCCATGCCAACGGTGTTAGCCTGTGAAGTACACACTAAGGTAATGCTCTTATGCCCTGCACGTTTTCACAACAATCAGCGGGCCATGTTTGCCTCTGTTTAATCATTAGCTTCCCTTTCATTCCTTAATTAATAGAAAACATGGTATGTGTACACATGTGCTGTTACCATTTTAATTTTGCGACCAATTGGCCAATCAGTTTGACGAGTCGTTGAAGTCGTTGAGCACCCTGCTGCGATACATTCAATAAGCATACCGTGCACGTGAGTGCACAGATATAGAATTATTACTCTATTTTACAATTTTTTTTAATTCACGTATTTTCTGCTTCTTGTAATACGCGTTGAGCAGCAATCCTTGAATGGAAGGTTTTATATAAATGCACTCAAAAATATATACATTATTATGAATATTAATATTTATTCTTTATTTTTAATTGAGTTCAGAGAAGGCCAAACGTTTGTTCTCAAACGGCTCTTGGCAAACCCTACGCCACACTGCAGGTTTCACCCTTTTTCATTTACGGCACGTCTCAAAGGCCTAAAGATCGCCTAAAAGCCACTGCTAAGAATACATCCGACTTTCCGCTAAGTCACTTTAGGAGATTCTTTATAACCTGCTCTTTTTTTATAGTCTTAAAAGCTTTCTTAACTTAATTCTCCCGAGTAATTCTCAGAAGCTTTATACGTACGGCCTCCGTAACGTTTTCACTTCCTGTCCGACCTTTAATGCTTCCCTAAGATGCAGTCTCTTCACACTAGAGCCACTGGGAATGCTTTATAACTGACTGCAATGAAACCAGTCCCAAATAGTGATAAAAAAGTAGATCTGAGACACGCAAAGTAGTGCAATGCGTTCAATGCGATTGTTCAGCGCATTCATTACATACATTACATTACATTACATTACAGGCATTTAGCAGACGTTCTTATCCAGAGCGACTTACAGTTTCACATTTCTTTACATACAATCCATTTATACAGCTGGATATTTTACTGAAGCAATCCAGGTTAAGTACCTTGCTCAAGGGTACAACGGCAGTGCCCCACCAGGGATCGAACCTGCAACCTTTGCGTTATGAGCCCAGGTCCTTAACCATTATGCTAACACTGCTATCAATGCGATCGCTCAGCACATGCAATGCGATCGTTTGGCGCATGCAATGCGATCGTTCGGCGCATTCAGTGCGTACAGTTACCTGGCGAAGGTGTGCGCTGCGGTTTTTGGACACTCTTCTTTGTGAAATCTCGGTGGTTTGTGTTCCAGAGTGATTGGGTTTCCCGCTGAGGCTGTCTGGACTTGGAAGCAATTTCGGACCCTTAAATTCCCTACAGTGTGAATGTGATTTTATTCTCCCGGCCCAAGAACAGGGCACTAGCCTGTGTCCCAGGGGAACGCCCACATCTCTGCTTATATCGGAGAGAGAGGGAGGGAGAGAGAGCTGGGTGGGGGGGTTGGGAGGGGGGTGGGAGAGAGGTGGGCGGGGGGGTGGGGAGAGAGGTGGGCGGGGGAGAGGGGAGAGGTTTTGGGGGAGGGAGAGCAGGAAAATGATGAAAGAGCTGGGGGGGGTGAGAGGTGTGAGGGAGAGGGAAAGAGAGAGGAGAGAGGTTTTAGGGGAGCGAGAGCAGGGAAACGGAGAAAGAGCTGGGGGGGGTGAGAGAGGTGTGAGGTTCATTCTTTATGAAACTGCCAGCTCATGCCTTAGATTCAAATTTGCAGTCCATTGATTTACAGTTGCTTGCTTGTTTAGCCTTGCGATAAAACACCAGCCTCTATTGACTAAAATACAAAAGAAAGTGTCAATAAACTTGCACCATATATTCTTGTGTAGGTAGCCAACAATGCAATATCACGCAACATTATCCATTGGTGTCTAACAATTAGCAAAATGTGTTTGCTGTATTGAACTGGGTAACTAGTTATTTCCATTAGTTTATTGGCTATGTACATGTATATCTATTAGCTACTTGCATAGCTTACTTGATTGGTTCTTGTTGAACTAGCTGGCTAGTTCACTCTCTTTACACTGCCATTCTATGAGACAAACTGTCAAAACTATGAGCACAAACACTGACACTGATAGAGCAGCTTGACTCAACTTTAATAAACCAAAAGTTCCCAGTAACTCCCCAGTATACAGCTTTCCCATTTCAAGTTTAACACAAGCTAGACACCTTGGGCTCTCACTATCTGGTGATTCTGGTCTAGAAACAACCAGGACTTTTTTTTTTTCTTGTGAGAACAGAACATTTTTTGCTCAATGGGAAAACTACTGGGAATAAAAATCAAATCTATGGAAATCAATAGAGGAACTTATCATCTTTAAGAATGTGTTGACCACTGAGTTGGGCCTCCTTTGCTACTAGGCATAGATTACCAGGTGATCCTTAAGATGAAAAATGAGACTAGCTAACGTTCGCTAGCATCGGCTGCAGCCTCCATTGCTGAATCAAACACCAGACTACTCAAAACATTCCAAACCCCTTCTCAAATTGCCACTCTTCTCAGTTGAAAGAGCAGCTTGATTCTGGATGAAGTTGGCACAGAAAATGCACGACAAAGGTTTAAATAAAGGTATTTAAGGTACATTAGCCGAGAGGTTATCTGATTAACATTATTATAGTCTTATTTCCGAACATTATTGTATCGCTTTATTTAAGGGATATTTTTGACTGTGAGCGGAAGCCACAATTCAGCGCAAGAGGATATGTACGTTTTCCAAATGGGATTTGGAGGATTCGGTACGCCTACCTAATAACCAGCCTTCACAGTCACCATCTCTCAGCTTCGCAAATAGTGCGCTGTTCTTCAAGATGGGGTTGTGGGCGGTCCCTGGGTACTTCTTTGCCCTCTAACATTTGTCACAGTGTTGATTCTGTGAATGAGTTTGCTTCCTGTTTCTGTGCTTTCTTGATCAATGCGGGTGTAGATGGAACATGTTCACAGTCTTATTTCAGCCAGAGCATTCGTAAACATTGCAATGTATTAATAAAAAAAAAAAAAGCTGCTTTGTCTCTTAAAGTGCCTCATTAGTGTTGAGGGACCCAACGCATCACTGCTCTCAGGAGCAAGGTCGACGGACCGGAAAATGCACCTTGCGAGATACCAGTTGCATTCACCGCTGTACGCTAACATGAACCCGAGGTCATGACATGAAGCGTAGTCCGTATGCATGTTTTACACGCTCTCCTCCCATGGTTTTTGTAGTCCTACATTTGGAACTCCTCAAATTACATGCGCATAACGACAAAAAAAACTGTTCCCACAGTTCACCCCCCTGGTGCTTACACCACCTTTAGTAGTGATTGTATTGTTTAATTTCTTCAATTTGAATCCACGGGGAACCATATTCAAAACAATACATGACATTTTTGGAAGGGATATTTCAAAAAAATAAATACAAAAATAGATAAATAAATAAATTATTTGTATTCACTGGGCCACTCAAGGACAATCCCATTTTTATTCTTGAGCCACTCCTTTGTTGCTTTGGCCCTGTGCTTTGGATTGTTGTCCTGCTGAAAGGTGAATTTTTCCCCAGCTTCTTGGTTTTCTTGCAGTATCTGCCAGTATTTTACTCCATCTATTATTCCTTCTATTCTGGCCAAGTTTCCCAGCCCCTGCTGAAGAGAAGCATCACCATAGCATGACACTGCCACCACCATGCTTCACTGTAGGGATGGTGTTACATGGGGCATAGGCAGTGTTGGGCAGTGCACCATACAAAGAGCTTTTTGGCCAAAACGCAAAGCATTATTTTAGTCTTATCTGGCCACAAAACCTTTTCCAAATCTTAGCTGGATCACTCACACACTGTCTAGCAAACTGCAGGTGGGCTTGGGGATGTCTTGTTTTAAGTAATGGCTTTTTTCTCGCCACCCTGCTGTGCAGGCCAGTGTTATGCAGTGCTCTTGATAATATTGACTGGTGCACTGTTACTCCATTTTCAGCCGCTGAACTCTGTAGCTCTATTAGAGTAATTGTTGGTCTCACAGTGGCTTCTCTCACAAGTCTCCTCCTTATGTGGTCACTGAGTTTGGAGGGACAGCTTTTTCTAGACAGGGTCTGGGTGGTGTGATGCAGCTTCCAGCCAACAGCAATCACTGGAATATCCAAACCCTTAGATATGTGTATGTATCCTTCTCCTGATCTATGCCTTTTGATAACCATATCCCTGGTTTCCTGAGAAAAATCTTTTGTTCTTCATTTTTCAATGATTCTCACAAAGACAGATGTTTTTAATCCTGAAATCATGACAATCACTGTAATAGCAAACAGACAGAGGCCAATCAACTCATTGTGTGGCTCGTTAAGTTTGTGTCTGCATTAATTTACAGCTGCCAGAACACAGGGTTTGAATACTCTTTCAATTAAAATTTTTCCATTTTTTAATTTAATTTTTACATTTCTATATTGGTATGCGATATCTGGCTATTGGTTATTGATATCAAAGTTATTGGTCTGGTATATCTGGATGAGAAATGTACTTCTCATATTAGAGGTACCAGGATATATATATATATATATCCCAGTACTTACTTAATATGAGAAGTGAATTTTCTTGTCCAGATATCCCAGACCAATAACTTTATGAAAGTGTTGGCTCCTTTGAGGGTACGTTACAACCTGTGCATGTTTTTAGGGAGAGAAGTAAAAATAAATTAATGAAGTGACAGGATAGCACTGAAAATCAGCATGTATAATACACTCACTGTGTACAAAATTATATTTAGAAATTCTGACAGCTTAGCTGCAAGTTTTGCAGGGACCTCTCTGGAAAAAGGAGGTATTACTAAAATGTAAATTGCTCACCTGAGGTTTGAACGCAGTGTTGGTGTTGAATTACAGGTGAGGACAACAGCATCTGTGTGACTCTGAGTCAGTCCGAACTCCTCTCTCATTTCCTTTAGTCATCGCACGGTCTCTGCTACCGGGAATAATATATTTTAAAAAAAAAAATATATATATAAATATATATACATATATATATACGTATATATCTTATTATAGATTTTTTTCAGTTTAATGAGACAACCACAAAAAGCAACACGCACACACAAAAACCCTAAAGAAAAACGAAACAAACAACCCCAACAAACCTGGAGGGAAGTGGCGCAAGTGGCATGATCACATTGCAGCTCAGATTTAGTCATTTAGTTGTGCGTGACCTCAGTCTGGCCTTTATCAGGAATCTGAGATTCTCCAGCAGGAGGAGATCTACAATCAAAGATTCCCGCAAACCGACAGAAGGGGGTTCATCCCCCACCCGGTTAAACCTTTATAGATTTTCAAGCAAACTTTGAGGGGACGGATGGTCCAACTCGTGCTCCTACATAGTACGGCGTATAACACCCGGCAGGCACAGAAGACGATTGCCATCTGCTTGTCGTTGGGAGCACCGTAGAGATTTTCTCATACATTCCACCAGAAGTTGATATGCATGTGGACGTTCCCACAGGGAGTGGAACCTAGTGGCAATGGAAGTTTTACATTCTGCACAGTTTGGAGATGTACCAGTGTTAAATTTACTATGTGTGTGCGCTGAGATGTACACCTTATGTCGTATGTGGAACTGAATTTCCCCTGTACCTGTTACAGGTAGGTGTATTACACCACTGTATCCCAAGTATCATCATCAGTTATGTGGCTTAATGTTCCATTCCATTTTTTACATTTTACATTTTAAGCATTTAGCAGACGCTCTTATCCAGAGCGACTTACAAGATGTGCATTAATACATGGTAGGAACAAACATAGTTAGCGCATCATCAAAAAGGATCAGTGGAGGAATACAGCAATAGACATCATTGCAGGCATCTGCGTACCATACCTGTAACACCGGGAAGGAAAATGTTCGTGAATTTCTTTGGGGGGAGTATAGTGTTGAACAAGTAAACAGCGGTGAAGACAATTGGACAATTTTCCAATTTGGTAGCCAATTATACCAAAATAATATTGGTACTGGACCATTACTGGTCACAGTCATTTCTAGTCTGCGTGCTAGCACCTTAGCAAGGATCCTAACATCAGCGTTCAAAAAGGTCATGGGTCTACATGAATGATATAGCTTTGGGTCTTTGCCCTTTTTAGGTATAATAGAAACATTGGCAGTGTATATTGAGTGTGGATGTGGACGTGGACGTGTTAAGGGTTTTAATAATAAAATCACAAATCTTGTCTTCATAATTTAGAAAAATTCCAAAGGGTCGCCGTGCGGCCCTGGGGATGTTCCCGATTGTAAGGATGAAATCGCAGTTCCCGACTGCAGGAGGATGATGGGAAATTCTAGTAGTTTAAGTTTGATGAGGAGAAATATTTCCTATGGGCAGATCGTTAAAGAAAAAAAGAGGCCCTCTTTCAACTGCTCCTCATCAATCTCAGAGCTGTAAGGCTTCTCATAAAACCTTCCAAAGCAATCAATTATTTGTGTGTCCCATAATCCGAAGCCCATTCTCATCTTTGAAGAGATAAAAACCCCTAGCGGGTGCATTCCTATCTAGCAACCGAGCGGTTGGGTTTCGTTTCCTAATTCAAAAAGTATTTGTCTCGTGAGTAGGATATCTCTTTCTGCCTTTCTTGTCAACAACATTTTTTCAAGTGATTGGGTAACCTTAAGTTTAGTCAGTAATGTATCTGATTTGGAGGCATAAAACTTCTCTAAGTGAAGTTCATGCTGCCTGGCAACATGTTCAGTTTTTGAGTTTTTTTTACTAGTATAGGATATGATCCCACCTCTCATTAAGGCTTTATAATTGGCTGACCCACACCATGTGACACACCCCTGGTTGGAACAGAACAGCAGGACACGGGGATGGAGTTTATTAACTCTCCCACAGGAAGAGAGAGAACCGACACTATACAAATTGACAAAATAAACTTTGGCCGCCCCCGTCACGGGTTCCGGCTACAACAATAAATCAATATAACAAACAAACACACCTTTCGGCAAAACATTCACACACACACACACACAGACGTTCAGAACTCTTCAGTTCCTTTCTTCGCGGTCTCAGGGTTCTCTCACTCTCCGGGCGGTCGGCTCCCGTGTTCCAGCCACCCACCGAGAGCAGAGCAGAGCAGAGCAGCTTTAAGCACACAGGTACATTCAGGTGATGCGATGCAGCTGTGGGCCCCAGCTGCCCTGTGGACGTGCCTACCAATCCCCCACGACTCCCCTGTCCAGACCGACACCTGCCACGGCCTCCCAATATCACGCTCGCATCAACGTGAGCCATGCCGTTGCAATGCAAATACATTTATTTTATTTATGGTTTCAAATTTTTCCAATTTTTCTCCCAATTTGGTTGCCAATTGTACCCACTGTTTATCTCAATTCACCCTCCCCCACGAGTCCGCCGCCCGTCCTCCGGGAAACAAGGCAATTTTTCTGGCCCGATAGAGCCACCTTGTCCGAGACGGAACCCGACCACGGACGCCTTTCCTGCTCCTCGATGAACTCGTGCCCCTCCCCTTGGGGCGGACAGCCAAACGCCACCTCCGATCAGGACTAACGGCCAGGGCCCGGTCTGGCAGAGGCTGGTTTTGAACCGCATCCCTGACAGGCAGCCACACTCGTATCGGACCAGCCAAGATGCTGTGCGTTAGCCCGCTACGCTATCCGCCGCCCTGTAAATACACTTCCTTGTACGTACATTGTTTGTTCGTTCGGGCACTCGTGTAAATGTCTCATCTGGCAGATGCAGCGGGTTCATCCTCCGCATGAAAGACCGCGCAGCGGGTCTGAGAGGAGAGACGTCGCCATGGCCACAGCGGCCGGCAGGATCCCGAAAGAGCGATGGGACCAACGTCAATGCACTCTGCCAAATGAGCCGATCGGCCAGACGTAAATACACAATCGATACGGGAGGCTGAGTAATGCGGAGCGGGGTAAAAAGAGGAGAGCATCTGGAGCCGTGTTTGTGAGCTCCTCCGCACATCGACCAAATCCAGCTCTCCGTCCACATTTATCAAGGCCTTGGCACTTTTCGGGGAGGATTGGAGGATTGTTTGATTTCGGAGGTTAGTCCAGGACAGGACATGGAGAGCAATTAAAATCTGTGTCACAAAAAAAGCGTTGACACAGTCCGCATTAGCTATCTGGCTGAGCACACTGGCAAAAAAAAAAAGGCTTCATCTCGCTCATTAGGAGGCATACACACTTCCTATTACCACGTCGCACTGATCCCCTCACCGGAATCATCCGGCCCTCCGCACGCGTTGATGTAACAACGAGGGCCAGGTAACTTCTTATGCACAAGACACATTTCTTTTGCTGGATGAAAATGATGAGAATTTTTTTTGCCAGACCCACTCTTTATGAATTGTTTTATACTCCAAGTCATTTATATGTGTCCTGTAATAGCGCTATGTGGATTTTCACAGTGTTTTATTTTCTTCCTCTTCCTCTTCCTCCTCCCCCCCATGACATTGTTTGTCCCTTTTATGTTCCACGTGTATACCCCGATACTCATTTTACACTGTGGTTATTCACATTCATTCAGTGTTGTAAGAGTCCATTAACTGCAAGGCCCAGTATTGCAAAGGTGAGTACAATGAGAATGTGTAAACAAATCCTCCATAGAAGAAGGAAAAGAAGAACCCATACAGAGACTCATAAGCAAACGAACGAGCCCCGGACAGTGAACCGACAAACAGCCAAGGTCATATGGCCTGAATCCCAGTTAAACACAAACAGACCTGGAGCAGAAGCCTAAAGGCAAGGAAAGAAACCAAGGGGAAAAAAAATGTTTTAAACCCCGAAGGCATTTGTTTGCTCTCTACTTCTCAATATTCAAACTGGAGGCTGGAGTCACTAATGGGAAGAGACGAGACCTAACCGTCTCCCCTCCCTACCAGAGAAATTGACATGAATTGCAGCCAAGATAAGAACGGACCGTAATAAGACCACAAATTCACACACGGAGAATGCAATAAAAGACTAAATCTATAAATAACTAAAAGGGGACTGGGCACTGAGTCACAAAGCACAGTCGCATCCACAGTTTAAATCCCAAATGAAAAACCGCTATCAGAGTTTGGTGTTAAAAGTTTGCTGAGGCAGAGGCAAAAAAAAGAGAGGAAGAAATCACACATTCAAATAATTGTACTTACAGTTGTGCCAGTCAGCAATAAGCATCCCAAATAATTTGCTATATAGACCATAATGGACTGTAATTCCACTGTAGTCAGTTTTGTTGCATTTTCGCATACTCATCGACACTTCACCCCGTTGAACTGGACGGCGCCCTCTTCCTCCGCCGCGTTCGTGACCCTTGTCTTGACGCGATAAGTGTGGGGTCTCACCAGTGCTGGCCTTGGCTCATCCCGGCCTCTCAACTGGTTTCTCCCCCCTCCTTAAGCCCTTGTGCTTTGATGGCGGCTGTGGTTCTCACGGTGATCCAGTACCCTTTTGGCTCCTCTCTGTGGGCTACGGTTACCCATAAGCCCCTTCTCTGCCTAGCTACGCTAGACGTTTGCGCGTCTTCGCAGAAGCGTAATTCCGCCTTTAGGCCACGCGGCACCCTGTTAGTTTTCTGGCCCCGCTCCATGCCTTTCTGTTATGTGGTGACACCCCGATCTGCTCCCAGCCCAGCACACCAGATTTCCGTTAGTCAGCAAAAACCCCGTTCAGCCTCCAGTCCCGCTCTGTGCATTTCTGTTAGAAAGTGACACCCTGTTTGGCTGCTTGGCCTGCTTTACTGTGTCTCTCCTCTGTGTTGGCCCCACGAGAGTGGGATTAATGAGGCCAGGGTTCTCCCGGCGGGGCAGGCTGAACGCCACAGTTCCAACAAAGGGCGCCTGACAGTGAAGATGGCTTTGGAGCAGAACGGCGCTTCTTCTGACAGACCTGAAGAATGGGAACCGCGTGCTTTTGTGCCTTTCCACGGCGCAGCAGCGCGCGCGGGTAGCTCACCTTGTAGTCCGTAACCGTTCTCCTCATCAAGGCGGTTTTTTTTCAACGACAAGACGAGACAAGACAAGACGGTGCTTTTGGGATTTCGCCGGTTATTTATTCCCTCTCAGGACAGAGGGTTGAGTGAAGTTGACTGAAGTAGACCGAGTGTTTGATTTGATGGCACTGATCTATCCCTTTATTACTCTCCTGCGTTTTATGCATTGAGTGGAGATGATGTGATTCCTTAGAATGACAGTGATGTACAGGGAGCCGATTAAAGTGACTGCAAACACAGAATGAGAAAGGGCTCGTATTTTTGACGCGAACTAAATTGCAATTAAAAAGGAGTCGACGCATGTTTCGTATTAATGTCAGTGCTAATTACCAGTGTGTTTCTGCTAGGAAATATGTTTTAAAATCAACACTTTAATATGTGAGTGTATTGGTAAGATATACATAAGGTGTATATAATATAAGGTGTCATATAATGGTGCCCGAATTGCAGGTGCATCGTGTCGTTCTGTGTGGCTCAGTAGGTAGAGCACGGCGCTCACAAACATGTAGGTTGTGGGTTCGATTCCCATCGGGCGCACATGGACTGCAAATGATACGCATTCATTACCGTGCTGTAAGTCGCTTTTGAAAAAAGCGTCTGATAAATGGCATATGTTATGTTATGCATCGTAGAATTATGGCGAAGGAATGCAAAGCCATTTAAGGCAACCAGGTGCACCCTAAGGTGAGAAGAATGGCTCAGTACCCCGCTCGAAACCGTTCAAATAAATATTCATATATTGATTGGTGTTTCCATTATTTTGTCTACCCCCTGTATATTAATTAACACTTTGAGAAAGGATGTGACCTGTCTTGGCATCATGTAATTATTGCATAATTAGGTTTTTTTTTTTTGGGGGGGATTTGGAAATTGAGTGTATCCCACTCAATAGATACTGTTGTATCCCAGACCAGGGCCTGTATGTACAAAGATTCGAAGAGTAGGAGTGCTGATCTAGGATCAGGTTTCCCCTGTCCATATCCTAACCATATCCATTATGAGCTAAAAGGCTAAACTGATCCTAGATCAGCCCCAGATCTCCCGTTTGGTTACCTTTAGCGAATTTGGTCGTATTTAGCGACTTTAAAAACGAATACGTGTTTGTGAGGAAGAGCCGATATTTTGTTGAAACAACACGAGGAGAAAATGTCAAACCGTAAACACATTGTCAGTGTTGCGTGTGCAACTTTCTGCCCTGCCCAGTCGAGACCGCACAGGGGAAACTCAAGTACTCATAACCGGACTCTGCTCTGGGTTTCTCCTCACGTTCGTTTGCTCTCTTGTCAATTTAACGATTAGTTTGAAGGCCCTCATTCATTTATTGAAAAATATAAGTTTTCCCCTTCGATAGAGACGTACCACTTGCGATTCTCCCTAGCGGTGTACAAACACAACAAAATCATTTAATTGGGTGAGAAATGATACATGGGAAGTGTTTAATTGATTCCATCTCTCCGAGTGGTCAAAGTGAGAGATCACGCATCTTTTTTTGCGGACGCGTGGAAGGAATATTTATGGAAGGCGATGAACTTTAACGACCACTGGCCAGTTGATGCATTTCTAATGAAATGTGTACACAGACTCGGCCGGCCTGCTAATAAACCCATTCCTTCTTTACTTTGACATTAAGTAAATAACCCGACTGGAGGATGTGGCTTTGAACCGCCGCCAGGATGTGACGCATAATTACATCGGGGCATTTATGAATGAAGTCACGGTGCTGTAATGAAGAAATGATTACCCGTAAAATCAATTTGTCTAGATATTAACAAGGAGCACAGCTTTGATTCTAATCTAATTTGGGGTGAAGGATTGATCTGCGAGGCAGTGTCTGGGGACACGAAACAGCTTGATCGAATTTGAGGTAATAAATCCCTCATCCCAGCTATCTCTGCTCCAAATAAATCCTTTAAATTTGGTTATTAATCCTCTCTGTGTATGAAATGGGCTCTGACATTTCCATAAATATTGGATGGAGAGACGCAAGGGGGAAGCCTTTGTGTTCTCTGCTTTGGCCGTCTCCTTCGATGTTTTTCTTTTCGCCGTGGAGTTGGACGAGAATGTGTCTTTACCGCGGAGTCGGGCGCGCTGCGTGACGTTGCTGCATTGAGCGTGCTGCGGTGTTGGGCACAGTTAAGGGAATCTCTCTCGCTGTGTTCCAGAGGAAATATCATATTGGCAGCAGATGCCAGAGGGAAATCGGTCCAACCTGGCCCTGGTCAAGGATGTGACCTCCTCCTCCTGTGCAGTCTCAACAAATTTGGTTATATTTTGAACACGATTAATTCTGAAAATATTTCAGCTGGATCTTTTTTTCTTCCCCTCTAAGAACAACCTAACTTTGTTCCATAAGGCTGGCAGATGGTTTATCGGTGAGGTCTAGGTGTCTTGGCATCCACCAGCTCCCTGAGGCCTGGAAATTTGTTTGAACTGTTCCTGAAAAAAGCTTTACATATTAACAACCAAGTGTTTAGTTTGACAAACAAAGTAAAAGTTCCCCAAAACGCAGGTTTAAAAACGCTTGCTGCATCCAACTGAACACTTACCCTGGATTCCTGACAGCCTTCTCACATTCTGTATCAAATTGTCACGTGCGTGACTACATTTTGTGAGCATGAGACAGTGTTCAGCTGGAAGCTTGCAGATTGTACAGAATAACTGCTGTGCAGTCTTCCAATAGTTTGCCCTGACTAAGTTCCCATCTCCCCTCTCTGAACAAATAATTAGAATCAGGACCTTGTCTCCTACCTTTTCCCATTTACGTGAACAGGTTAAAGAAATTGCTCATAAAAAGTTTTAGACTTTCTCTTGGTGACAAAGGCACCTGTACCCTTAGATGGCAGGTATTTACCCATGAATTTGATATAAATGTACCTTTGGTGACCAGACTGGCCCAAACTCCCAGTCAAAATAGCTCCCTGGTGGTATTTTGATCCGTGATGAAAGAGTTCTGTGGATGCATGGATTTCCGCTTTTCCCAGATCAAAAAGCATCAACGACGAGATTCGTGTAGATCTGATGTTTTTGTTTTGTTTTTTGGCGAAAGGGGGGGGGGGTATTGATGGCCCACGATAAGCCTCATTGGTTTTCATTTGTTGTCAAGTCGCCACACTTAATGATAGACCTATCAGGTTGACAGCAGTACAAGCATTGTCACTGTTTGATACCAACTATCAAAGTTGACATTCTTGGCAAAATGCTCTGCATGTATTCTTCAGATATTGTCAGTTATGGCTGCAGAAGATTTCAGGCTTTGGAAGATCACATCCGTAGCAAAAAACACAATGACAAAATTTTAATTCGCCTTACGAATTACACTTTGTCCATGGCTTTTTCACCGGCCACTGATGCTAATGTTACACCATCTAACATTAGCTCAACAAGCAGGGACGCCATCTCTACAGCTCGACCAGCGATCGCAGTGGACAACTGCGTGAAAAACCAAGAGGTAGGATAACAAATAGAATAAAGAATTGAAGGCTTGTGGTTACCCAGCTATAGCCACAATTCAATTTTGTTGATAACATTTTAGCTGGCTAGCACTAGCATGGTTTACGAGCAGTCAGTCGTCATGAAACATTATGCCTTGCGCCTGTCTCGCTAGCTTATCATTGGGTCCATTCCAAAACCCGACCAGCGCAATGCCGGTTTGTGCCACTCAGGCGTGGTGTCCACTCCATTTAAATCCGGCACACAAACGGCATGTGCCGCTTGTGCCGACCTGAACAGACGGTTTGTGTGCCAAGTAAACAAAGCACCACGTGTAGCCTATAGTTTATTGGGTGACTAGGCTTAATCTTCGTCTGTAAAACCCCACTGTAAACACCGCCAACACGTCATTAAAATGTTCTGCTTTTTTTTCCAGCCTGACCACTTTCATCAGTGTTTAATGGGAACATCAAAGGAAATATGAACCCTTAACTATACATCTCAGGCTAAAACGGCAAGTTCTTAAATATTAACACACAGTGTGTGTCTGTGTATGTGTCCTTGAAAAATATTTAACCAATGAAAATATTATATCTAAGGGCCTGGCGGATGGCGTAGCGGTCTAACGCACCACGCTTCAGAGTGGTGTGCGCTGCCCGTCAGGGACGCGGATCGAAACCCGCGTCTCTACCAGACCGGCCCTGGTCGTCAGCCCGATCGGAGGCGGCATTTGGCTGTCCGCCTCCGGGGAAGGGGGGAGGAGAGCCGGCACGAGTCTGTCGAGGAGAAGGTTAAGGCATCCGTGGAAGAATTCCCGTCTCGAAAGAGGCGGGAACACTTGGCCAGGAATGTGTGTCTCGCTCCCGGAGGACGGGCGACGGACTCATGAGGGTGGGGAATTGAAGTAAAATAGGGGGTTTAATCGGCAACCAAATTGGGAGTAAAACGGGAAAAAATCTGAAATAAATTTAAAAGAAAATATTATATCTAGGGAGCAGGAAGTATGGCTTCAGTTCCCAGGTTCACACACACAGGTGGTTCAGGTTAACACACCCTAAACAATGCACTGAACACCATGAGAACTGTATCCCAAACACTGTTCAGCACAAGTACTGTACAAGCAACAGCAACATTCTCATCTCAGGGATACACACAAAAACTTGCCCATAGCATGTTCCAGAAGGATTCCTAGAGAGCCCCGCCCGATACCAGCACTGTGTCTAATTACCGTCATCCATCCACAGACTCCTCTCCAAACATCAGAAAACACATGGGTGGATAATTTAATACTCCCAGCGTGCAACTCTCTTCCCAATCTGACTGCAACGTGCTTTGTCCCCCAACTTTGAGAAATGAATTTAAGCAAGTTGTACTTTTTATTTAAATGTCTGCCTGCCGCACACTATTTGCATGAACGTAAATGTTAACAGCTGTGGGGCTCACGTTAATATTTGAGGAATTTAAAAAGTGGCAGGGGCTTAAATCTGTCCCTCCTAGGTGAGAACAGGGACGCATGCGTGCGTGCGTGCGTGCGTGCGTGCGTGAGTGAGTGCGTCGCGGATCGGATGAACAGAGGCCTTTGTCTCTGGGTGCTCACCAGGGCTGGACTGGGACAAAAATAGGCCCTGCCATTTGGCTCAGACCGGCCCATCCAGTGGCGCCCCATTTTCTGTCGACGGGGGTGCTACGGGGGAATAATTGCGCCCCGGAATACCCGGTCCGTGGTATAATATATATATATATAGGCTATATAAAATAATTCTACCGCCCTACCGCCCAAAACTAGACCGGCCCACCGGGCATCTGCCCGGTAGACTACATAGCCAGTCCAGCCCTGGTGCTCACCGCGGGTGTCCGTTTGCACGATGCCCACCGCGTCGGAGAGAGCCCAACAGAAGGAAGAGACGAGGAGACGAGACGTTCGCCGGCTCCCGCCTGCGTTCCGAGCGCCCGCGTGCCACTTAAACGGGATTTTCAATTGACCGTTCACCGCCGAGTACGGTCGGGCTCCGCATCTGCGAAAACGGTGGGAAATGCGATATGGAAATTGCATAGCGGTAAAAATGAAAGGTAATTAGTTTGCCACCTGGCCCTTTCCCTGCTGGTTGTACCTGGCTAAGGAGATGACGGGATTGTAAATGTAGCACGTTAGCCAGCAGCGGACTGGCACTGAGACACGCTCATTATTATTCATATTTCACTGTTCGCGCGCATTTGAAATCCGCACCAGGCCACCTGCATTACACTCCCCACCCACGCACTCACCCGCCAAAATGACTTGTTTTGCCTCAGGACCATATGAAAGGGCAGTTTCAATATTTTTATGTAAGCAGTCTGTATGCATTTCAGTTTGAGCATTTGAATTGCAAATTGAAAGGACAGGGAATACTTATCTATAAATGACTCAAAGCAAAAAGAAAAAGAAAGAAAGAAAGAAAGAAAGAAAAAGCATTAAGTGAAAATATGATAAAGCACAGTGCTGGGCGTACGTGTGAGTGTGATGGGAAATAAATACACACCAATATGCACACTTACATGAGAGAGGAGAGGGAGGCTGAGAAAAGGGATGGGGGATGTTGGATCTGCGATTCTGCTGCCATGAAGGGGTGGCCTCAGTGTGGCTTGACGTGGAACATGCAAGCATGCATACACACACATACATACACACTCACATATACATATTCACACTCGTACACACACATGCATACAAACACACAAACTCACTTGCTCTCTTACACACACATACACATGCACAGATGCATACATACACACATACATGCACTCTCACACTCACTCACACGTACATCTTCATCCACACACAAACACAAACACAAACACACACGTACACACTGATTTGTGATATCAGCCAATCACGGCCCTCTGTAGGGCAGGAGATTATAACCAGGATGTTGCATATCGGGTAACTTGTGTAAAGTTGCCTGAGAAACCAATGATAATGATGTTATATATAAATGTAACTTTGTTTAATTCACCCACGCTAGGTGCACCGCAACACTCCTCCATGGCACCCGCCTATGAGCCAGCGACTATTATACACTCTGCATTCCACACGGTTCCTTCAGTTTTTGAAGTTTTAAAAATCCCAAGGAACATGCTAGAAAACCGCGCTGTTATTTTGTATGCGTTTGGAGAAGTACAGAGTTTTATGTTGGCTGGCTCTGTAGGAGCGGGGTTGTATATATCGGTTCCTGAAGTTGCGTTCTGCCGTCAGGATTCCTCATCCCGTACCCGCGGTCTGCGGGGCTGTAAATCACCGCGCTGCCAGCACACCACAAATTGTTCTGCGCGGCTGACAAAGTTGCCAATGGCGGTTTGTAAAAGCGCTTTAAGTATACTCTGCACAGCAGCTAATAAAAAACCCAACAAGGGAGGAATTGGGAGAAATATCACTAATAAAAACTGCTCTTCCTTTATAAACTGGACCATCACAATTACTGTTAAAGTGAGGCCAGTCTCCCTCCCGATTGCAAATTTTTTATTTTCATTGTAAAAAAAGATTGCTTTGGCTGGCTGTTGGCTTTACAACCCTAGCCACCTACATTTTTAAAGCGTTCTGTCAATTGAAGTACGGTAGGAAGTTCCAAAGTCATTCTAATCTGTTAGTCCATAATTCAACCTTGCCAATTAGTGCCAGATTTGCTTTTTAGGTTCAAAACCAAGCTACTGTTAAAGTTTTGTCTCCAGGTTGTCACACATTTCAGATATGATCTGTGGTATATGACTGCAGTGGGTTTGATTTATGTTTTTTATTGGCATTACAGCACAGTACATCATCATTTAAGAGTTTCCTCGCTGAGACAGAGAAGCTCTGATATTCTGCGTGCGTGCGTGCGGTTTGGAGGTGCAGCCCTACCAGAATCGCTCCCTCTCTTCGACACGGCAGGGCGAGTAGAAACGCAAAGCATTAGCCATACATGGAGAGCCCTGTATGCAGACTATACACATGAACACAACTTGTATAAGAAAGGATATAACAAGCGAATGGCCACCACCCCCCTGTCTGTCCGTGTTGGCTGTGTGGTGACAGACAGGGCTTCACAAGGCCTCAGTGACACACAGCTGTGTATCACATGTGTAAATGCCAAAAAGCTAGCCTCATCTCTGCTGTTTCCCAGAAAATATAATGGGCCCAATGAAATGTAGCAATTGTGCTAATTCTTAATATCACTAAATAGTTACTTAACAATATTAAATATACACATTTACATTGATATGTAAAGCTGATATGTTGATTAATGTGCATTGTCCCAATTCAGTAAATTTAAATTAAATTCAAATCAAAAACAGGCCTGGCTGCAGGAACAAATGCTTTCTTAATATCACTAAATAGTACTTAATAATATTAAATATACATTTATTAATTGTAAAAAAAGATGTATACCATGCATCTTTTGCCTTTTAATTATCAAATAAAATAAATCGGTTTATAAGCAGGTTTGACTTGGTTTGGGTTGGTTGGTACATAGATGGTGTATATTATGTATTTTTGACCCTTCTGATGAGCTTCCGACATGGTTGTTTAGATTCGCATCAGTTAGGCTTAAATAGCTTGTTGCCAAGAGCATATGTGCTGGATGTGGGGGCAGAACCATAGTCCTTTAGTCCATGCTTGGATTTGCAGGGGTGTTTTCAAATTTTAGTAGCACATAGAGGTTACTAGCATATAGAGAGGTAAGTATTTCAAATCTGTATTTGATCCAGGTCTTATACCCATGATGGGGCGGGGAAAGGGCCCAAGCAAGAAGGAACAATTGACTAAAATCTCCTTCTAGAGATATCCCCTGG
The DNA here is from genome assembly GCA_029706075.1 of Aldrovandia affinis. NCBI lineage: Eukaryota > Metazoa > Chordata > Actinopteri > Notacanthiformes > Halosauridae > Aldrovandia > Aldrovandia affinis. The sequence goes on along the minus strand of JAINUG010000205.1, from coordinate 1,074,858 downwards.
CCTGCTGGGCCTAATCTCTTGTGACAATCAAGTGAGGCTTTGTGAAACAAATTGTCAGAGCTATCAGGCACTCCGTGATCTTAAACAAATCACTATGTTTTGCTGTATTTTATTGGTTTATAAAAATCAGTGATTGGCAAGTCATTGTAGCTCCATCCATTATAGAGTTTGTGAAACTCTCCCATCGTTACCGATCACTGCCATGTGTTTTAATTAGCGTCAAAGTTGCATTTTGTGAGGATGCTGTTCGCAGCGACGTCGTATTTTGCAGGAAATTGTGAGCTGTAAGAAGCAGATGGGAGTGTTTCGAATGAAGGGCTTGTTAAGCACTTTTCATCTGAGGGGGATTCTGAGACTTATTTGGGAACATAACAGAAGAACCGTGATCAAAAGGCACAGGGCCGGGAAGCGGGAAGAAGCAGTGGCTGGCGTGCGTCCCCGATGTGAACGTAGCGTTTTATCATTGGACTGTAAACATTCGCGTCTTGAAACAGGACAGACGGAGGGTTTGCTGGCTCCCGTTCAGGGCCTGGCCGCCGCATCACTCAGACAGCAGCTCGGCTGCCAGCCAGCACCGCGTGTTTATTTCACTTTTTTGTATTATTTGTGGAGTGTTATGTTCAGCCGAATAGCTTCTCCACAGTGCAGCGGAAATGTTTACATTTCTAAGGTGCCCTGGACTAAACAGGAACATTCCCCCTGCGTGAAAGCATGCACTCGCGTGCTAGCCGCTCGCACTCCTTGTAGCGTCTGTCTGCAGGCCGGGTGTGACCGGTTTTATGTCGAAGTAAAAGGGCAGGATTAGGAGCCGTGAAATCCGCTCTCACTGGCGTTCCAGTCCAACGCCCTGAGCTTGTTGTCACACTGTAATCCAAAACACAAATTAACATTTGCTATATGATGCAGCTGCTGCATTAATTTTTTTATTTTTCATTTGTTTCTGATTATTATTTTTTTCCCCCTGTTTTCTTCCAATTTGATGGCCCCCTCTTTCAATTTGCCTTCCCCCACGAGCCCGCCGCCCGTCACTACGGGATGAGCTAATACCCCGAGGCCGGCGATGATCCGCCTCCTCCGAGACAGAACTCGCCCACCTTCTTTCTAGGGTCGCCCTTCCACTCCTCGGCGAGCTCGTGCCGACTCCCCGTCGCCCTGGGGTGGACAGTCAATCACTGCCCCCGATCAGGGCTCCCGGCCATAGCCGGACTGGCACAGTCCGGTTTCGAACTGTGGCAGTTACGCCAGCTGAGGCCCCTTGCTGCTGCATTTATACAGGTGCCTTAATGGCCAGGCTCCCCTTTTGGAATTTGTGTTTTGTAGTTCTTGGGTTTCATTGTATCATAAACTTCCTCACTTCCTTTATTTAAAAAAACGTAAATTGATCATTTTTTCTTTTCAATTAAATATTGACCTCCAATACCATCCTATAGAACATCCTACTTCTAAAGAAGCCAGCAGCGAGCCTCATGCTACAAAGGTTCTGCATAGCTTTCTAAACAGGTTTTTTCCAAGGAGAGAGTACTTGAACGGCACTAAAATCGGAGAGAGGCGGTTTTGTATCACTCTGTTTTTAATCATTTGCTTCAGACTGACAATGGAAACTGAAGGTGAAGCCACTTGTTACTGTTCCACTTGCTGCATAATGGTGTCTGGTGGTGGTGGTGTGCTCTGTCTTTCAGATAGTGTCCCTGCACTCATCAGAGCAATAAAGTCGCCCGAGGGGGGAAATTCACACTGCATTTTGCTCTTGAGAGAGGTGCAAGGGTTGGTGGAGCAGTATATTTAGAGGGCGGTTACATTGGTTGCATTGCTGTTCTAATAGGTAGTTCATGGGCCATCTTGCACCGTTGTAAGAATTAATGAAAGGCAAATAGTCATACATTTATATTTTTTTTTTTTCTTTTTTTTTTTCTTTTTTTCTTGAGCGCGCCAGAAGTTCTGGCGTAAGAGGGAAATTCTTATAGCTTCTCAAGCTAATTTGCTAGCTTGCTAGCTGGATAGCTGGTAGCAAAGTGGCTTGTGAGGCCACATAGTAGCTATCACTGTGCAGAGAAGGCGCTCCGTTTCATCATTCAAATGCAGCAGTGTGCTGGCACTGCGAACGAGAGAGGTTTTTGCAAACAAAAAAAAGCTGTCAACGCTGTCAGAATCAAATCCCCAGCAGCGCGTTTAGCCTAGGGAAGTCCCTCTGTGACTCCCTTAACCTTAAGCGTTCCTGCAGCTCTCAGTTACCACCATCATTTGTAGTGTCTTCACGTTTGAGTGGAAGGTGCTGCCGCGATTCTTCACTAAGCTGCGTGATGAAGTCAGCCCCTTCTCCTAAGTACACCTGTACCCTCAGGTGACAGCTAGGAATCCATGATGGCTTTTTCAAGACAATACTCCCAAAAAGGCTTCTTTAAGAATATATATATATATTCTCTCCAGCCAGAGATGTTGCTGTAGCACTTTCTGTGCCGTGGGAATCAGAACCTGTCCACAGACGAGACTCAGGAGGCTGACCGGGACATCAGCAAGTTTTTAAAGTTTTTACTCCTTTGAGCGCCTCGGTTGCATGCGGAGCCTGTGACAGCTGGTGCTGCAGGTAAATTAGGCCAGTTATGTGCGGTCTGCCTGTTCATCGGTTTATATACAGCAGTGCTGTGGTACTCGAGTGACTGGACCTGCACTTGACCATTTGGTGACTTGGACTTTGGAATACCCGAGAGACTCAATTATACATATCGTCACCTTCTTAAAATAATGGCCTAAGTCAGGGGTGTCCAATCTTATCCGAGAAGGGCCGGTGTGGGTGCAGGCTTTTGTTCTAGCCCTGCACTAAAACACCTGATTCAACTAATTCACCAATCATGGTCTACAATCAAGACCTTGATTAGTTTAATTGTTTGTTTAGTGCTGGGCTAGAACAAAAGCCTGCACCCACACTAGCCCTTCTCGGATAAGGTTGGACACCCCTGGCCTAAGTCATATTTTAAAGTTTTAAAAAAACTGAATAAACTGAACCAAATATAGAATATATGATATTTATTAATCATTTCACACAAAAAGGTTATGACAATATATGACTATTGACGTACAAATAACGCTGTCTGTCAACTATGTAACATAAGAGGATTAGATTACTTAGGCCAATTTACGAACATGCCGTTGTGACTTATTTTAAACCTGACTTAGGCCAAATTACTTCTGGAATAAGTGACTTAGGCAAGCAGCCGCCATCTTGAAAGCTTGTAAAATTGCCTAAGTCACATTGTCTTGTGACTTAGGCAAAACATAAAATGTCCTAAGTCACACTCTTGACGTAGGCCATTATACTACCGGGGTAGGAACAGCATGATCTTTTCAATTAAGGATGTAGGCAATTTTACCAGAGGTGGCCAGCATCATGAAGAGATGACTTAGGCAAAAAAATGATTTTTCCTAAAAAGGTGAATGACTTGCATGAATTGTAATCAACTTTAAAAAAAAAACTTTTCAAAATCGAAATTATTATATTGTATAATAATTTTCTTAAATGTATAGTTTCAAATTTTCCTGTTTTTCTGCCATTTGGTTGCCTTATATGTATAAGATACTTAACAATATATCATTACAAATATGGGTATAAGGCTCCTCCTGTGCTGTGTTGTTAATTATGAAAGCTGCTTATGAACTTTTGTAACTAAAACCACCTGTAGTGTTTAATTATACACACATGCCCAACTCATACTGACTGCCTTATTTAATCCAATCGTTAAAAAATGAAAGATTTATTTAATTTCAGTTAAGGGCCTCTTCTTTTTTTTTTTTGTAATCACGAATTTGATTACAAAAATCACAAATCTTTCCATCTTTGATAGTGGGAGATGGGGAATTCTTTTTAATAAAATGTTTTCCCCATTTCTGACTTACATTTTACATTGACATTTTAAGCATTTCGCAGACGCTCTTATCCAGAGCGACTTACAAGATGTGCATTAATACATGGTAGGAACAATCATAGTTAGCCCACGAGATCAGTGCAGTAATACAGCAACAAACATCATTGCAGGCATCTGCGTACCATACCTGTAACGCTGGGAAGGAAAAGGTTAGTGTGTTTTTTTTGTTTCTTTAAAAAAAAAAATATATATATTTATAGTGTAGAACAAGTAAACAGTGGTGACGACAAATTAGCTAGCTGGACAGAGTTCAGTGGTAGTGGAGTCTGAAGAGGTGGGTTTTGAGTCTCTTGCAGAAGACTTCTGGACTCCGGAGCACTGGTGACGTGAGGTTAAATGACTTCACTACAACACTGATATACACTAGAGCAGCGGTCCCCAACCACCGGGCCATGGCCCGGTACCGGGCCGTGAGGCATTTGGTACCGGGCCGCACAGAAATAATAAAAACGTTTTAATTTTAATTTTATTTCCATTTTATTGACTATCGCAGTCTGCAGGGTGTTTTATTTTGAAAAATGACCACTTTCTGTGCCTCTTTTCCGCACTTGTCTCAGTTTTTTTTGCACCCCCCCCCCTGGTCCATGTGGAAAAATGGTCTTGCATGAAACCGGTCCGTGGTGCAAAAAAGGTTGGGGACCGCTGCACTAGAGGGTTTCTGCCAGTGGGGCACATTCTGATTGGACAGAGATCCAGTGAGTGGAGCACATTCTGATTGGACAGGGATCCAGTGAGTGGGGTGCACATTCTTATCAGATAGTCACCCTGACCTCTCTCTGCCCCCTCACTCTGCACAAATCCTGCAACATTGTGTGCAGACAACTTGGCGTTATATCAGCATCGTCGCGAAGCAGGTGTTTTAAAGTGCCCCTTGACGAGTAGGTTTGAGGCAAAGCAAAATTACAAGTTTGTGTCGCCGTTGTGACCAATGAAAGTGACAACGGGGACACAATTACATTTTCCGCTTGTTGCTTTGGCAGAGATTTTGTCCCGACGGCGCGCAAAAGCCACCAAATCTAGCGTGAAAATTGCTACATTGGCAACGCTGCTTCAGGTGCGAGGTCAAAAGTACAAGTAGGATCAAAATACATTTCCGCGCACGCCCGCCACCAGCTGTACCGCGCACCGCGTCCCACCAAGGTCGGGCGCAGGCGGAGAGCGGCCTGGCTGCACGGCGCTCCAGCGAAAACGGCAGCCGCCGCTCTCAGATGTGTAGTCTGTGCGCGCAGCGGGGAGAGAGGGAACATTAATTTGCTTGAAAGGATCGCCTAATGTGTCTGAGAGAGGGTTGTTAATGAGTTTAGAGTTGACATAATGAGTTAATGGCTTTAATTACGTCCTTTTTTCCTCGTTGCTTTTTGAGGCCAAATTGAGGCAGGGGGGCGATGGAGAAAAATGGAGCCGACACAGTGAACGTCAATGCGTTCGTTATTCGCACCGACCCGCTAATCTACGGTCCTATCCAGTGTGCAGGGTTTCAGGCTGTTCGGCGCAGGGCTGGGGCGAGGCACTCTGCGCCCCGTGACTCGAACGTCACGCTGGATTTTGGAATGGTGCGGTATTTAGGCGTTGGCGCACACTCAGATCGTGAAAGCCCAGCTCCGGTCTCGTAATGTAGGCCGTGGCTAATGAGGGGCTTCGATCTTCGCTGCGTTAGCGAAAGGCGTCCAGCGCCGCACAGCAGGGACGCAGGGGTGATCATGTGAACACGGTCTCCGAGAAGCAGATGCCTCTATCCCCCGAACCTCTGGGCCTTCCGAAAATATTTGGAAGATGAAATAAAGTTTGATAGATTCCATACACAGTTCCCAGCATTAAACACACTCTGGCGCAAATCCCCAGCTCGGCACCGCGGAGCCCAAAAGACAACTTCAAACTTAAAAGCCTTTTTTTTTTTTTTTTTTCTCTCCCCCCAGCTCGATAATGTGCTGAGCCTGTATGTGCATTTCAATGATGTTGCCTTTTCTGCATGAGGTTTGATTTTAAAACCAGACTGCTTGAAACCGTATATTAAAGTGATCGTTCACTAAAAAAAGAGAAGAAATGCTTGTTAATTTCCATGCATGGAGGCAGCAGTTTTTAAATAAAAAAAACCTCTCCTTGTGATGTCTGCGTGTGGCAGAAGCACTGCAGAAACCAGCAGTTCCCTGAAGTTCTGCTTGTTTCAGAGTCTAAAGAGAATCTGAGTTTACCGTGAAAGAGGGAAGAAATGTCTGCAGACACAGACTGTCTCCCCGCTCCTCCTGTGAGCTCAGACGAAGTGCAACACCCACACGCTGAGATAGAGATAGAGAAAGCGTACGTGTGTGTGTGCTCTTTGGAAGGAGCTGAAGTTTTAAACCGTTTTTATTATCATCCATGGTACATTTACAGCTAGCGCCGCACCACGGGGAAGTGGGCCTTCTGCTCGGCCGCGCCTCGCCTGTGGAATTCTCTCCCTGACCACCTGAGGGGACCACAGAATCTGGGCGCTTTTAAATCAGGCCCTGAAAACCTTCCTTTTTAACAAGGCCTTTTCTTAATTTGGTGTTTGTTTGTATGCATGTGTTTGTGTTTGTTTTCTTTGTTTTATGCTTTTGTAGCACTTTGAAATTGACTTATAATGAAAAGTGCATTATAAATAAAATTTATTATTATTATTATTAGCTGTTAGGACCCTCCCCTTAGACCCCAAAATGTGTGCAATACAGGTTTTTAACCGTAAGGTTTAAGGTCTGACAAATGTGTCTGTAGCGGAAAGTAGAAAAGGAAATAATACAGGGGCAAAGCAGCTTCCACAATACAAAACATGGGATAAGGTCTTCACCCCAACTCTTCAAAGCGTTCCTAAGGCCCAAGCCAAGGGCCTGCCACTGTTTTTATTCTCTCCATTTAGGAGCAGTTTGTTTTGTTTTGTATGGACGAACAAAGCGTATTATAACAAAAAGACAAAACGGGCATGCACAATTTCCTCTGAGGCTTTTCTGTAAATCGGGGTTCCTCTCTCCAGTGAGAACACCACCAGGCTAGCCAGGCGAGAAACAAGCCAAAGCAGTAAATAGCTTCCTAGCTTGGGTGGAGACAAGTTTCTGCTGTGGCTTGTTTCTGTGGCTGGGTTAGCGGCTACTGTACTTTTAAAGATTTTTTTAATTGAGATTTTCTGCATTTGTAAAAATAAATGTTTGTTAGGTAGTTATCTAGGTGGATGGTGAAGCCACTGAGAGCAAATATGGCCTCTGATTGATTTGTTGAGAATATGTTGATAATTGTATGAAAAAGTCTGAAATAAGTATGAGCTAATCACGGGCAGTAGTTTACTGTACTGAGTTACACAGCTAGCAATCTACCAAGTAAACAACTTGCCAATAGGTTTTAATTCAAAACATGGTATTTAGCCTGGTAACCAACTGACCCTTCAACACTGTCAGGAACGTAATGGAAAATATGCTTAATGATGAGGAAGCTCACTCCCTTTACTGTAGCTGGTGTATGAGTACTCATCGCTGTTGGGTTCACAGCTTTATCAAAGCGTTCCAAGCGGTCCTCACAAATGATTCGTGAAATATTGTCTAATTATTCTGCGGCTATTATGAAATGCTATACAGTGTTGCGTGTTCTGCTCAAAGCTAGTGAAGACAAACGGTGGCTCCCTACTGTCCCCCCTGCCTGTTGTGCTGAAGCATGACCTGCCCCTGGCACCCGGGAATACTGCAGAGAGCTTCTGAAAATGGTGCCCCGTCGTTCTTTTGGGTCATCCGGTGCTAAAGTATGAAAGAAGAAGATCATCCTATTCTTGTGCTTGTAAGTAGGGCACAGGCTGCGACAGTGAAATGGCAGTTTTATTATCGAAGTGCAATTTCATGCCACTAGCGCTAATTATTAATTATACATTTGCATTGTGCATGAGGTGAAGGGCAATTCTTATTAGGGCAAAACTGATTTGGTAAAGTACAGATAATCTAAATGGTAGGGGATATGGTACATTTTCTGGGGAGATGCAGCGACGGTACAGCGAAGACGACTTCAAGGACTTGAGCAGCAGATATTGCTTGCCCCCTGTTGTGGTTGCTCTGGTCGACCACTGGGGCGGCGCTCTCCTGGTTCTCCAGGGGCACATCCCTCAGCATGTTGGGCACCATGATGGTGTCATGGTGAAAGCTCCTGGAGGCTCCGTTTGGCAGAGACTTGAAGATTTTTGCTCACTTCAAGATTACCTTTTTAATTGCCACAGCTTTTAATATTTTCTTTCTGGATTGTGTTGAATAGTACACCATGTCATGTTTCTCTTCAAGTTTTTAAATGTATCACCAACTACAGAGGATCATCTGTATAATGTATTGAGCTCTTTGCAAAATTCTAAGGCTAAGGATGTGTTTGGCATCGATACCGCATTTTTAAAGAAACACAAATACATTCTTACATCACCTATAACTCATTGAATTAATTGATTCATAAAAAAGGATACCTTTCCGAATGCATGGAAGTTGCCAATTGTTCCCCCTATATTCAAGTCTGGAGAGCAGTCTCTAATCAGCAACTAGAGACCAATTGTTCACATATTGCCAGTCATTTAAAAAGTTAGTTGGGCAGAAAAGTTGTTGTTGAGCAACTCATTTCCCATTTAAATACGGGCCATGTTCCTTTGCCTCCCATCCATTTTGGCTTTAGAGCAAACCACTCCACTGAGACAACTAGTTCCTTTTGGAGAAGATTAAATCTAAACTTGACAATGGGGGAGATGGGGGCGGGATGGTTGGTGCCATTTTCTTAGATATGCTAAAATAATTTCATACTGTCATCTCAATGCAACTTTTCCTCCAATGCCATGAAGTGGATGAGGTTGTATTTAGCTGATAGGGTACAGTGTCTCAGAATCAATTACAATCTCTCATCTCTGGCAAATGTATAATGGGGGTACCCCAAGGATCTGTTATGGGCCCACTACTGTATATAAATTCTCTCCCACAAGTTTTCCAGGGAGTTCACATCCAAATGTTTGCAGATGATGCTGCTGTGTATGTACATGCTAACACAGAACAAGCAGCATCACATTTAACTACAGCTCTGACAAGAATTCCAGAGTATCTTGGTATCTTTCCGTGCTCTTATGATCATAGAGAGTGCTCCAGCTTGTTCTGTCCTTAAGCGATATTAAAACCGTTGCATTTTTTATAACGTTCGTCTAAATTCATGTAACTGTTACCTTCCTTGCCTTGTATATGTAATGGTTTGTGAAAAGGGCTCTGTTCTCAAGAGGGTTTTGTCCAAATGACTGCTGTCCCAAAGCTCACTGTGCTATGAATATTCATGAGGGTGCAGGGCCCGCGTTGCCTGGGTGTTTCTTTTCCATTGACCAGGGAACTCTGGCATACCCGCCTGCCAACCCGCTGGGTATTGCCCCAGATCTTGTTTGGAGAACAACATTATCCTTGCAGCAGTATTCTCACAGCAAAGGAAATTAAGGAAGAAATCTGTTTGACGTGCATTTTCATCTTCTAGGTAGCCAGCTAGCCAAGCAGCTCTCCCGTGAGCTTGCTACTGCTGATGAGGAGGTTAAACAAGGGGCGCATTCACTAACCGCACAGTACAATACAACTATGATATGAGGGGAAAACTGACATAGTTGTATGAAGTGGACAGATGCATACGGATTATGGGTATAAAAATGAATATGAATGAAAAGAAAGAAATATTATAGCAAATATTAATCACATCAGTAACAGCTTAATAATGCTATAATGACATATAGAGTTATTGATGATACTATAATTTTATAATGGTTAAACATAAATATGTAATTATTTAGATGGTATTTGATGAGCTACATCCCAGGTTTGAATTATAGAAGGATGCGATTTATTAATACATGCAACAGAGCTGACTGAAGTATTAAGTTCAAAATGTTTTTGAAATGGTTAAGAGCTTAAATACTTTCTGAAACTTTTTAACAGTTTTTATAAATATCTATGATTGCTCTCATGTAGTTTACGGTTGCTTATGTTGTGTTGTGGCTTTATTATTTGCCATTTTACTGTATTAAGTGGATGTCATTTTTCTAACGTGTTCACTGCTGTCTATTTTAATGCAGCAATAGTTTTTTTATGAACTTTTATACCTATAAGTGTTTGTGCATGTATTTTTTTTATTTGTTTTTCAACACATACTTAGTTTATTGGGGACAGGTGTTGGAAATTTGCCATGGGCTATAAACACTTGCATTTGATGCTTGTTTTTTTAAACCGTAGCAATGCATTTTGCTATGTCCAAATAAATAAATAATAAATTCAGGGTGGTGGCGCATTAAGGCACGTCCAACATTCTGGTAATTATGTGACAAGAGAAGGGTAGCATGCCTGTGGCACAGTCGTCAAAGAGATGGTTCTGTGTGGCTCAGTAGGTAGAGCACGGCGTTGACAATGCTTAGGTTGTGGGTTCAATTCCCATTGGGGCCACATATACTGAAAAATGTATGCAATCACTGCTGTAAGTCGCTTTGGATAATAGCGTCTTCTAAATGGCATATATTGTATATTATGTATATATATATAGACAGATAGATAGATAGATATATAGATTGTGAAGAGAAGAATACATGTACCTGTGGCTGTGGTGAGGGTTTGGTTTAATTATAGCCTGCCTCCCCCCCTTGTCATGTCTGGTGAAGAGCAAGTGCCAAGTTATAAGAGGCTCCACCAGTAGGAAACTGCTAGAACTTTTTTGGGAGGGAGGTGCAGAGTGCCATCTGAGCATTTCGGGCATCTCAAGGCAGCCTGTGAGGAACCAGAGGAGAAAGACCCATTTGGTGGTGCACATTTAGTTTGGTTTTTGTTTTTTTCTTCCAAGCTGAGAAACAAACACACATCCACAGGACATTTTGGGCAAGGGGGAAAAATGGATACTGGACCTGAAAATAGTTTTTTTGCCCAATTTTTTCTGTTCCCAAAAGGGGGCTTGTTTTGATGAAGTCTGCGGGAGGAAGTCTTTGCACTGAGGCTCGGCAGGGGGTGGGGGGGGGGGGGCTGTGGTTATTCATGCAAAATTCAGAACCGTCTTTCATGTTTTATGCATTTATTTCAAAGACAAAGGGCAAGATGGAAGTCTAAACCTTTTCGCCTGCTTCAACTGCTCATGCTGAATTCCCCACTTCAAAGTTGGGGGCTGGGCTGGGGGTCAGAACCCCCTTCCCCCCCAGGAGAAAGAGAGACATGCTTGGATTGGCTCTATGTGGCTGTCATTCAGGTCCCTGGATCTCTTGTTTTCATTTGCGGTTCCTCCAATCAGTGCAGGTTGAAAGAATAGTTTAGTTATTTAGTATAATTTAGTTATTTTAGTTTAGAAATGTAGTTTCCTGTGCTGTGAAATCCTTTCCTTGCTTTTATAATGATGAATTAAAAATAAAATGCATAGCATAAGGGCTAAGGGGCAGTGCAGTGGAAATGATCAGTGAAGTTGTCCTTTAACCTCATAATCGTGTTTGGCGAGATTGTCAATTGTGTTGAATCGTCTCATATAATTTCTGCTCGGAGAGAGAAAAGTGAACTCGGCTGCCTCCAATCGAGGCGGATATCTTGTATCTTGATGTAGATTGATGATTGGAATCATTTTCGAGGAGATTGTGGTGTGAGCAGATAGCCTTAGCACCAGGTTAAAAAAAGATTGGACCAAAGAGGATAACTTTCCGTCTGGCAGAAAATCAATCGGACCCTTAAAGGATTCACAACTGACAGCTCAATGATCTGCTTTTTTTTCTCCTTTTTTTCCCCCATCCGCAACACTGTGGCAATGTTTGATATAAAGTGGAACAGTTGTAGCTGATTTTCTGGACTAGATAAGGGTGCAGACATTATTGGAAGTTTCCAGAAAAAATGAGAGGAGCATGGCGAATAGAAATGTTGTTACACATTTACAGAGAGCGTGGAGTACACAGTGAAGGGTAACCAGTCATTTCTGCTTATGGAACCACTTTGTTAACCACTGGGAACATGCTTTTTTTTGATGAGAGAATGTGTTTAGAGAAGGATTGCAATTATATATGGGTTCTAGAAAACAGATTAGTTAGAGGGGAGTAAATTATTATTATTATTTTTCTTGGAAGATTTCAATATATTTTTTTTAATCTGAAAAAGGCCTGCCTCTAAACACAATGTTCCTCGGTCTGAAATTGTTTTTGGCGCTATGGTAATTAACAAAAAAACAGAAAAACCCATTTAATCTTAAATGATTACTGATACGTATTTGCAATTTCTCGAAGGCACGTCGTTAACAAAATTAGTTTTCATAAGTCTTTCATTTTGTGCACACCGCGTTCAAATGTTTAATTTTTTTTTACAAAGGACTCCGGAAGATAAACGGCAGAGAGATCCAGATCAGGATTCAATTAACGGCTCCAATCAAATTTAATTAGCTGTACCCACGGGGAACTGATCCTGGGTCTGATACGCAGTGGGAGGCGGCAGGACCGGGCCTCTGTGCTCCACACTACACCTGACTGCGCCCTGCTACACCATGCACTGCAGAGACGAGCGTTTACACCCAAAGCAGCAACTTGACCTTTGACAGTGGTTTGCGGGAACCTCTGTCAAAAAAAAACTGAAGGGAAAGGACAGCTTGGAAAGTCAGCATAACATTAGGTACGATTTGACAGAGGCACTTATTAGTGCGAATATTTTCCTCAGCCCAATGAGAAAATGAGTAACAAAGCGCAGTTTTTTTTTTTGCTTGCTTTTTTAAATTATTTTTTTACTACCGTTGTACTTTTGATTAATCCTGAGTTAACTTTACAAAGACATAGCTGTCTATATTTTCAAAACCCAATTGTGCAATACCCAATTATTTCAACTCTGTTATAGGTATTTTCTTAACTTACCGCATAATGTTGGTCAGTTAAAAAAAAAGGCAGAAAGGCAAAATGGCTTTCAGCTAGCTTGTGAATTTCTCAAAGCAGTAAAGATTTTTTTGACCCCAATTAAGTGGTGCAATGTTCCTCATGGTTTTGATTTGGTGCATTGTCTGTGCCCTCCCCGTGTTTGGAGGCTTCACTCGAGGTAATTGGGGGATCACTGAGATGACTAATGTGCTGCAATGGGATGATTGTTTGACAGGAGGCTTGAGAGGAGACTATGAGCTTGTAGTGCTGGGAAGAGAATTCGAAAATAAGTTTATACAGAGCTAGCTATAAGGTAATGTACTATCCTGTAATGCATTGTGTGTATGTGTGTATATATATATATTCAATATATATATGCCATTTAGCAGATGCTTTTATCCAAAGTGACGTACAGTACTGAATGCATACATTTTATAATATATGTGGTCCTAATGGGAATCAAACCCATAAGCTAAGCATTGTCAACGCCATGCTCTACCTACTGAGCCACACAGAACCACCAATGCAGTACTGCAATACTCCTGTACTGCAATATATTCTGTTCTATAATGTACTGTATTATACTGCACTACACTGTACAGTGCTGTGAAAAAAATATATAAACTGTATTACACTACACTTCACTGTACTCTGCTGTACTACTCTATACTCTACTGTTCTGCAAAGTAATGCACTTCACTCTTCAGTAGTATAGTATACCAGCTCTAAAATGGTTAGCAGAGTCAAAGCCATTGGCTCACAGGCAGTGGTTCTGTGATCTCAGTGAAACTTTAGGCTGCTGTAGAATATCCTTTGCCTTGCATGAAAATGTCACAGGTGATTGACGGGGGGAAAAACTCGATACGTGTTGGATATAAAGGTATGTGAGCGGAAATGAAATCTGTCTGAAACACTCTTTTCTTTTTTGTAATTTCCATGGAAGTAAAGTTTCTCTGACAGAGAAGTATGTTGTTCTGTGAAATTCAGGTCTCCTTATTTATATATATATATATATATATATATATATATATGTATATATATATATATATGGCGTGTATATATATATATGGTATATATATATATATATGGTATATATATATATATATATATATAGTATATATACTACCAGTCAAAAGTTTTAGAACACCCCCATTTTCCAGTTTAGGTTCCCAAAAACAGAAAAATAATGTCAATTTCAGAGTAAAAAATAAATAAAAAGGCCCTTTTCAGGGAACAAGTAATGGATTAACGTGAGTTAACAGTCACTCTGTGCATGTCGCCGACTCTGGATCCAGCAAAAGAGCCCCAGACCATCATGCTTCCTCCTCCATGTTTGACAGTTGGGGACAGTTCGTCTACTCAATGGCCTACAAAAACCTTTCAAAATTTCAAATTTTGATTCATCGGTCCATAAAACCTTCTTGCAGTCTTCAGTAGTCCACTGGCGGTGCTTCATGGCCCAGGCAAACCTCTTTGTATTATTTTGCCATCTTAGCAATGGCTTTCTTACTGCCACTCGACCTGTCAAACCTGCAGTTCAAAGTCTTCTCTTCACAGTTGAAACTGAGACTTCCTTACTTGGCAGTTTACCCGCTTACCTTTGTACCATTTCAGGTTATTCACTGGACTTGAACTGCTTACATTTCTGTAAAAACTGGAAAATGGGGTTCTGTTCTAAAACTTTTGACCAGTAGTGTATATGTATTTCTGTAAAAACTGGAAAATGGGGGTGTTCTAAAACTTTTGACCGGTAGTGTATATGTATGTGTATATATATAGTTGTACATAAGTCAGCCTGTCTGCGGATGACGTAGTAGTATAAGTTAGTGTTTAAGGTTATGGTGATGCGTATCTGTGTTAAAGGTTGAATCCTCACTGTGTGGCCAGATGGTACAAAGAAGGCACGGCCAGGTGGTGTAAGGGGAAGTTGGGCTGGTCGTGTGTGGAGGAGGCGTGGCCGAGGGGTGAGGGCGTGTCCGGTGAGGGCGTGTGCGAGCGGTGGAGGCGTGTCTGAGGGGTGGGGGCGTGGCTGGTGCAGGAAAGGTGTGACCGGCTGGTGAAGGCTTAACAGGGTAGCGTGTGGAGATGGTCTCTAGTACAGCAGTATTGTAAATGAAAAACCACATACATAATAACCCAGTTTCATTATTTCCATCATGTTGGTGGAATGATCTATAAAATGTACGTGCAGCAGTGCATATGGAGGCTTGTGACGTTTTAAATGGATGCCAGATACAGCTCCAGGTTAAAAATCACATGCTGGAGAAAGATA
Organism: Aldrovandia affinis; assembly: GCA_029706075.1. Taxonomy (NCBI): domain Eukaryota; kingdom Metazoa; phylum Chordata; class Actinopteri; order Notacanthiformes; family Halosauridae; genus Aldrovandia; species Aldrovandia affinis. The sequence continues at coordinate 1,059,821 of JAINUG010000205.1, read as the reverse complement.
TCATTGTCTTCATTTTCTTTGTGTTAGAATTGTGTCAGTTTCCAGTCTCCCAATGGCAATATGTCACTCAGCTTGTTCCACTGTCCCAGTGGGTTTAACAAGAACTTTCAGTTTAATTTACTGGCTGTGGGAAAAAAAATCTATTTCATTTGCCTGAGGCTCCAGTGAAAGTTTGTGTTTTTACACAGTCAGCTTGCATCTGCAGGGGGTAGACAACATCATGGAAACAGCAAATGAAAAAGCACTTGTATTTTGATGTGACAAAATCACAATAAAAAAAAATTGTCTATACATTTCATATTAAATGTCAATACTAATTACCAATAGGTTTCTGCTATTAAAGACATTTTAAAATCAAAACTTTCATAATATGCGATTTTCTTAAGCAACATAAGAGATCTAACAGATTTTGAAGGAGGTCAAATAGTTGGTGCCCAAATTGCACGTGCGGCTGTCACAGAAACAGCAAAATGGTTTAATGTGTCAAGGAGAACAGTGTCAAAAATCATGTCGGCATATGCCAAAGAAGTGAAAAAACTATCAGAAACAGGAACGGCAAGTCGACAGAGTTAGACAGATTGCTCCTTATTAGGTCATGAATATTAATACATTGTTTGGTGTTCCCTTTATTTTGCCTACCCCTGTCATTATTATATATATTTTTTGTTTTGTTCTCTGATTTTATCCCATTTTTCTCCCAATTTGGTAGCCAATTACACCCGCTATTTTCAGGTCAATCCCCCCCCATAGTTCGCTGCCGTGGCCCTGTGACCGGCGGCGACAAAAAATCTCCTGAGACTGCACTCGCCAAGCCGACGATCGTAACTCCGGTACTCCAGAGCCACTCCTGTGTGCAGCAAACGTCTTGTCAGCTTCCTTCCCCCCTCCCTGGGGCGGACAGCCAATTACCGTACCCGGTGGCGCTCCAGCCCAGAGCCGACTCTGGCGCGGCCAGGGAATCGAACCCCGGCCACCGTGGCCAGCGTCGGACGTTGAAACCACTAGACCACGTGGGAGGCTCCCCTGTCGTTTTTAACCCTTGTCACACAGCGTTCCTCTGTACACTAAACATGTTCGCACGGGCAAGTGCTCTTGAACCAAATAGAGCCAGAGCTGGAAATTCCATCCATCCATCCATTATCTAAGCCGCTTATTCCTGGTCAGGGTCGCGGGGCTGGAGCCTATCCCAGCATGCGTTCCGGGCGAGAGGCAGGAATACACCCTGGACAGGTCGCCAATCCATCGCAGGGCACTACATACACCATTCACTCACACACTCATACCTACGGGCAATTTAGACTCTCCAATTAGCCTAACGTGCATGTCTTTGGACTGTGGGAGGAAACCGGAGTACCCGGAGGAAACCCACGCGGACACGGGGAGAACATGCAAACTCCACACAGAAAGGCCCCCGGCCTGGATTCGAACCTGAGACCTTCTTGCTGTGAGGCGACAGTGCTATCCACTGCACCACCGTGCCACCGAGCTGGAAATTGATTTCCATATTCACTTTCTATGTGCAAGAGGCCTGCTGTTTGTGCTGCCTGTGTGGAGATGCTTTTTATAGGCACCTGTAGAGAGAGCTGCCTACAGCTGCCAGCCCCCTCTGCGATCGTCGGCTTTGCTGTGTTGCTGCAAAGTGGCAGAGGCCTCCGCCAAATGTTTACCCTGCGCTTATCGCGGAGATCTCGAGCCAGAACCGAGAACATCTGCGCACAGCTCCCTCTGCTGTTACCCCACCGAACGCAAAGCTTCTGCCGCCCCACCCCCTTTTTCCTACCACATCCGCAAGCCCACATCCGCCAGGGAGAAGGGGATGCCAGGGAGATTGGGAGCCCCCCGTATTAGAGGATCAGGTGCTGGGGAACAGCAGAGGCATGGGGAACGGGTGTAGAGGATTGACTGCCACCTCGACCTGTACCGATACCTGAGGTGGGACGCTCGAGTGAAGGAGGTGGGCGCAGAACCGGAGGTGGAGTCAGGATTATTTCTGATTGTGGAACAGACTGCCCCATCTTTGCTTCCCCCACCCCCACCCCCACCCCCTAGTGGTGGGCCCAGCCCACTTTAATAGGCGTGGCCCAAGAGTGGCACAGAACCACACAAGGTGGGGGGCATTCAAAATGTAATACATTTGAAAAGATGTGATTGACAACCTAATAACCTATCAGGAGCCAGATGAAGTAGGGTGGCACCCAGGGTGGCCAACCAAATTTCTGTGGGGGCATGTTCCCCCTCAGGCACCTCCCTGGACACGCCCTTGCCCCCCGCCCTCGCCTGTGGCTGCAGTGGGTGGAGGCGTGTCAGTAGCCACTTTCCCCAGTGAGGATTGCTCCCTTTCCCCACCTCTCGGGAAAGACGCTGCCTCAGAATGGAACGCCACGTGATTTATCCCCTTTGGCACGTTATGAACCCTCCTGCAGTCGCACAATCCCCGTTACAAACCCTCCCGTGATGAATCATCTGCTCCAGCACTGCAGTCTGCACTTTCTCATATTGCAGAATCACAGAGGCTGAGGCACCTACAATACCCCATTCAGTTATCGAGGAACCAGTAATACCCCAATTCAGTGATCCAGGTGTCTGTAATATCCCAATTCAGTGATTAATACCCCAATTCAGTGATTGAGGTGTCAGTAATGCCCCTGTTCAGTTATTCAGGTGCCAGTAATACCCCCATTCAGTTGGTGAGGTGTCAGTAATACCCCATTCAGTGGTTGAGGAACCAGTTAATACCCCATTCAATGATTTAGGGGTCTGTAATACCCCATTCAGTGAATGAGGTGCCAGTAATACCCCAATTCAGTGATTTAGAGCTGCCAGTAATACCCCAATTCAGTGATTTAGGGGTCTGTAATACCCCAATTCAGTGCAGAATAAAACCTTTCTGTGAGAGTCTGTTCATTATTCCTGCCATCGTGCCACAGGTGCAGGAGAACATTAAGAGCAGTTCATGCTGAAGCACACTTCAATATTGGAATAGCAAGGGTTCAAGGGTTTTGAATGTCCACAATTTCACTATCAAAAAAAAAGTTAATGCTCTTTTTCAGGGAATTCCATTTCGAAAACCTCCTTTTAGTCAAAGAGTCTCGCTCAGTGTGCCATCACTGGCCAGCTGTTCTTAAGAGCGCTGCTGAAGAACGACTTCCTGCCCGGACTGCGCTTATTACCGAATCCGTTTGTAAATCCACCTCTTTAGGCGAGAGCTGGCCTCGAACGGGCCTCTCGTTCCCCCCCGCGTTTCACGGGGGCGCGGCTCTTGCGAAAGCGTTCCGAGCCCTTCCGTATTTCGCGCACATCAGTCAGATGAAATGCAATCAGTCCGGCCGACGGAGGAATCGGGCAGCGCGGCTCCGGGGTCAGCCTCCCTGCGAAACGGTGTCGAGGATGTCCAATTTAAATATAGATGCATTTGTGCTGCTGGAGTTTCTCGCGCGGTGAAGGGCTTAAAGGGGATGTGTGCAGTGCGCGCCCCGTAGATAGCGGGAGTCGGGACACTGTGTGATGCTTCATCTCTGAAAATCAATTGGCCCTAATTGCTTTTGTACGATTTTTGCAATCGGTGGTCTCCCGATTTGGCGTGTTCAGCCGAGGCTCTTGTTCGTAACGGCACTCGTCGTCTGCCTTTTGGTCCGGATCCAGTACAATCCCAATCCAGTGCCAGTGCCAGATGTGGCTGGCCGTGCCGTTAACCAGGTGTAAGGGAGGTTTTGGTTGCCGGGGTGTTTTTATTGTGTTGGAAGTAATTACCCAGCCCATGTGCGCAGATGGGAGAGCGCTCAGATTGAACGTAAAGGTACATTTTACATTTACGTTTTAAGCATTTAGCGGACGCTCTTATCCAGAGCGACTTACAAGATGTGCATTAATACATGGTAGGAACAATCATAGTTTGCGCACGAGATCAGTGCAGTAATATAGCGATAGACATCATTGCAGGCAGCTGCGTACTATACCTGTAACACTGGGAAGGAAAAGGTTAGTATTTTTATTTGTTTTATTTTATGAGGAGTAAGCAGGGATACATGTACAAAAAGTATTAAACAAGTAGGCAGTGGTGATGACAATTGGCTAGATGTGCAGAATTCAGTGGCAGTGGAGTCTGAAAAGGTGGGTTTTGAGGTAGCCTTCAACGTCTGTGGCGATGGGGACTGACGCATCGTGCTGGAGCACTTTCCAGCCCATAATCATTGGTTGCCAGGGCTTTCTCTTTAGTGTTACCATGACCACCTGCGCTGCTGTCAGAACCATCTTGTGTGCATTTGCATTAAGGTCATCCATAAAATGAAATGCAACAGGAAAAATAGCCTCTGCCTCTCTCTCTCTGATCTAAGGCAGAGCAGACACCATTGCTAATTCAATCACCGTTGTGAGACATTAATGTCGCTCGATTGAATTGCGTGCGATTGATTTGGTCAGTTTGAGCCACATTGCTTAGAAATACCTGTACAATTGTATTTTTTGTATGTTTTCATTTCGGGCAAAGCATTGCGATCTTACGTACTCACGTTGTAATTTTCAGTTAAGATGGAACCCATGATTAAAAATGGTCTTGACTATTTCCCAGAATAATTTGGTGAGTTTCCTGCGGAGATTTTTTTGCATTTCTTTGACGCTTCTTCAAGGCATGACTGTCGCCAGCCCCTTATACCAGGGAAGTGTTTGTCAGCCAGTGCGTGCATCCTCCCCTCAGAATGAGGTCCAGTCTACTCTAGATCTGTTCTCCCACTGCTGTCCCTAATCCTTTCATGTTAGAGATACGGTGGATTTGATGGATTTCTCAGCCAGACATTAAATCAGCCATTTCTGCATTTTACATCAACCGTACATCGATACGCCATAAAGCCCTTCTCGGTTCAGTGTCCGGCGTGTGGTACGGGCTGAAACCATTACCCCATATCTCTCCAGGTCAGCCTTGGGATCTTTGGATGTCATGCAAGGTGTTTTTTTAATGGCTCGCACCAACGACATCTGAGATCAGTTTTCCTCTCAACACCACGTCCTGGGAGATTCCGAACAATTCCATGATCAGCAAACCTCTTGATAATATTGTATTATAATAATAATAATAATACTGGAATGCAGGAATGCCAAGGTCTCTAGAGATGGCCTTATAGCCTTGTGAACGCTTATGTTTGGTGATGATCATTTTTCTGACATCCTCAGACAGCTCTTTTCTCTTCCCATTGTCACAGAGGAACAGGGAAGCCGAACGGACTGTTTTCTCACTTTAGAGTGGATAATTGTTTAATTTATACAATGTTGGCACCTGCAACCAGTTGAATTACACTGCAAATGAGAATCTATTTCCTCCAACCAAGTTGATTTCAATTGTTCTAAAGGGTGCCAATAATTGTATCACGTCCACTTTTCAATTTTGAATTTCAATTTCAATTTCAATATTTTTTTTTTGCATTTAAATCAAACAGATGAACATGTGGAGACCAAGAGTTGTTTCAATTTCCAATTATTTCAGAAGATATTGTACATTGTCTACATAAAATGCAGGGGTGCCAATAACATTGGGCAGACCTGTAATTGAGCATTAAGCACGTGCATTGAGTGAACTGTAGTTAACAGCCTCTCTGTGTGTGTCTCTCTCTCTCTCTCTCTCTCTCTCTCTCTCTCTCTCTCTCTCTCTCTCTCTCTCTCTCTCTCTCTCTCTCTCTCTCTCTCTCTCTCTCTCTCTCTCTCTCTCTCTCTCTCTCTCTCTCTCTCTCTCTCTCTCTCTCTCTCTCTCTCTCTCTCTCTCTCTCTCTCTCTTTTAAATGAGGTGTCAAAGCTGCTGCCGGGTAACAGTCAGAACCCGGGTCAGGTCTTGCCGCCAGTGATCCGATGGGGCCAGACACCCATAAACCAGTCCACGCCCTGGGAGACGGACGAGCCACCCCCCAAACAGATCCGTGAAAATGACGGCACAGGTATGGCCCACTTGTGTCTCAACCCCCTCCACCCTACCCACAGTGTCATTTCTTTTATATATATATATATATATATATGTATGTGTGTGTGTCTGCATTTACATTTACATTTTAGGCATTTAGCAGACGCTCCAGAACGACTTACACAGTTTCTCATTTCTTTACATACAATCCATTTATACAGCTGGATATTTGAGGTATTGAGTACCTTGGTCAAGGGTACAACAGCAGTGCTCCACCTAGGAATGGAACCAGCAACCTCTGCTACAAGTCGAGTTCCCTAACCATTACACTACACTGCCACCCTTTGTCTGTGTCTGTGTCTGTGTCTGTGTCTGTGTCTGTGTCTGTGTCTGTGTCTGTGTCTCTCTGTCTGTCTCTCTGTCTCTCTGTCTCTTTGTCTCTCTCTGTCTCTGTCTCGACCAGGGGTGGGCAGTTCCATTCCTGGAGAGCCGGTGTGTAAGCCGGTTTCCACCAATTACCCTAGCTTAATCAGCTAATGAGCTGTGTAGACCTAAGGCGGTTCACAGTAAAAGGTTTCATAAAAGGACACAAGAACAGTTTTCAGCTGTTATTCTTGAGCTTATCAATGCACTACCTAAAATGTCAGATCACACAAAAAATTGGGCATGAAATCCAGACCTTGCCCACCCCTGATATAAGCCATATGCAGACCTGCCAACGGTTATGCATTTTCCGTACCCAGCATGCATTTTGAGGTCAGAGTACCTTCCAGGTATCACTTTCAACTACGGAAATATGAATATATTAATATTGATTAAATAGTGAGGAGTTGGCCGCCCTCTGCCGTCAGAACAGCCTCAATCCTTCTTGGAACGCTGTTATAAGTTTTGAACTGTTTTTAGTGGGATATTGGACCATTGTTCAAGAAGGAAAGCCTCCAGTTCTGAGAGTGGTGAAGGTGGTGGAAAACTCTGCACTCTACTTTCTAGAACTTCCCATAAAGATCCAATGATGTTCAGATCTGGTGATTGGGGAGGCCATGGAAAGAGTCTGACTTCATCCTGGTGTTCATGAAACCACTCTTGAATCCATTTAGGAGAGTGTATGGAGGCGTTATCGTCTTGGAACATGGGAAACGATGTTTGCACCATAGGGTGCACCTGGTCACTTAAAATGGCTTTGCATTCCTTGACCATAATTCTACCATGCAGGGTAATAATTTGACCCAATGACTCCCACAAGATGGCTACCCATACCACAACACCACCATGTTTAACAGTTGGGAACAGACAATGTGGGTTGAAGGCTTCCTTTGGCTTTCTCCAAGTTAAAATCCATCCAGACGCAGGAAAAAGAGTAAAACAATTACCATATTACTTTCTTCCACTGCTCAGAAGTCCAGGTTTTGTGCGATATATGTATATATATATATCAATTATAATATTTATTAATTTAGTTCATATAAAAAGGCCTTCAGCTATCTGACAGTCCTGCCATTTTGGCATGTATTTAATCCTCATTAATTCACAAAGTATAATTGTCAGTCGCCCTCTGTCACTCGGGTGTATTTAAAATCACCCCATAGCTTTACTCGACTATACAGTGGGTATAAAAAGTATTCACCCCACTTTATTTTCTTACTTCATGAAATCAGAATGGATTTAATTATTGCCACAAGAATACTCTATAATGCCAAATACCCAAAACAACTCTAAAGCTTTTTGCTAATTAATTGATACATAACAATAATCGATTGCATAAGTATTCACATTTCTAAGACACACCTAAATAAACTAGCAATCAATTGTCTCCAGAGGCCACATAATCATTTGATTGGAGTCCACCTGTGTAGAATGTTTCAGATGATTTCAAATTAAATACACCTGTCTGGGTGGCAAAAAAAACATTGTTGAAGAAAACTCGCATGAAATCTTTTCTAGAGTTTCCCAGAAGGCATGTGGGAGACTCTCAAACCAAGAGAAGGAAGATTCTATGGCCTGATGAGACCAAGATTGAACCTTTTGGCATCAACGTTAGGCGCTGTGTTCGGCACAAGCCTAACGCTGAACATCATCGCAAGAACACTATCCCTGCCGTGAAACATGGTGGCGGAAGCCTAAAGCTGTGGGGATGCTTCTCTGCTTCAGGGACTGGGAAACTAGAGGGCAAAATGGATGGAGCAAGATGTAAACAAATCTTGGAGGAAAACCTGCTGCAGTCTGCAAGAGACCTGGGACTTGGGAGAAGATTTATATTCCTGCAGGATAATTACCCAAAGCATACAGCAAAAGCCACATTGGAGTAATTTAAAAATCAATGTCCTGCAGTGGCCCAGTCAAAGCCCAGGCCTCAATCCCATTGAGAATCTGTGGAGAGATGTGAAAATTGCTCTTCAACACCGGTCCCCGTCCAACCTTGATGGAGCTCGAGCAATTTTGTAAAGAATGGGTGAAAATTGCCAGATGGCAATTAGCCAGATGTGCAGAGCTGGTAGAGACTCACAGCTGTAATTGCAGCGAAAGGTGCTTCTACCAGGTATTAAGGGAAGGGGGGTGAATACTTATGGAATCAATTATTGTCTGTTTTTTTTATTTGTAATTAATTAAGAAAATCTTTTTTTTTTTTTTGTTTACCATGACAGTGTTTTGTTTTGATCAGTGGCAAGAAATTGCAATTAAATCCATGACGTAAATGCCAAAGGGGTGAATACTTTTTATACCTGCTGTCGCTCTGCAAAATTACAATTTCTGATGAGATGGACTACAGTACCCAGCATGCATTAGGTCAGTGGCCCCTGCATGGCCAATTTATAAAGACGTTTTGCGTCCACTCAAACACTCTCCCTGGATTTTCGCTCATGATTGAACCTCCTAAGATCAAAGTTCAGTTGTGGAGAAGGTTGAACATTGGTGAGTAACATAAATGTCACTCCCGGACCTTTGTTCAGCAGATTTCCTTTTCAGAAAAGTATTTTGATTCAAGTAGTTAATTGTGTTTGGAGTTAAACCTTTGCTAAACAGGCTTACATGCATGAATTCCGTTACTTCCAATTACAGGAGGGAAAAAAAAGTTAATCAAAAAGTTAGGCAACCCGCTCCCTAAGGATTACGACTTGATTAACTTCAATACATTTAAATTAATATATTGATATGACAAAAGCATAGCTCTGAAACAAGCAAGTATTCCAAGTTCACAAGCACATTTTAATTGCCGTTAAAGAGCACGATTATGATTTGAATCGGCCGCATTAATTTTCATGCAGGTAGCATTTCTTCAATAACCTTTCATGAGGGGGTGTGTAGGGTGATGCTAATTAGATGGTTTTATTTATTTTAAAGACCATTGCCTGACCTTATGTCTGAGTTTATGCAGTGCTTGCAATTAAGTCATTGTTCAATTATATTTTATGAGTGTAACTGGTCAGAGAAATGCTTCAAAAATGTATTTCTAACAAGCATTGCCACATGCTTCCAAATGTAATATAAATCCGCCTTTAATTTAAGTGATTCCTCTGCTCATTATTTAAGTTAAAAAAATGCCCTCGGTAACTGTAAAGTCGGTTAATTCAACTTGAAGTTAACTTGAGGCTTACATTGCATTATGAATTATGGAATATGAATCTGCCCTCTGTGCACATGACAATGTTTGTCTTCAATTCCCAACAGCTTTTTAGAGGCTGTGCTACGCTGGGCAATTTTATAATTTCCTCCTCTCCATCGTAGGAGTCATAGGTTATTTTTGTAGGAAAACCGATTAAGGGCAAAGGCTACATGGCTACATATTCATAATTTTAATAAGTTCCTGCATATGAACTCCAGTAGGACCTGTGTCTCCCGTGTGGATTTGTAAGCTCGTTCCACCACTGCTGATCCACAATGTATGCAAATTTATGCAAATTTATGCAAATCAGCAGAGCGAGAATCCAGTGGTTTGTTGCATCTATGTAGATGATGTTTTGAGCCTGTGAGGATACCTGTCCATACTTATACATTTACACTGCAGACCTTCAAATTAGTTTGATTTGATGAATGGTTATAGGTTACCTTTTTTTTTACACAATCCGAAAACAAATCAAAGAGCTGGAATAGATTTAATTTTAATTTGAGTTTTGTATGGGGAGAATCATGAAAATTTGCTACATCAAATCAAATGGTTATATCTCACCTCATACAAGTACCATAAAAGGTGGGACATATACAGTATCTTCGTGTGTGTGTGTGTGTGTGTGTGTGTGTGTGTGTGTGTGTGTGTGTGTGTGTGTGTGTGTGTGTGTGTGTGTGTGTGAGAGAAAGTGTTCTGTGTGAGTGTATATATGAGAGAGAGAGATCGAGAGAGAGAGAGAGAGTGTGTGTGTGTGTTGAGTCAAGTGTATAAATCGATGTAGTCTTATCAGGAGTGATGGCTCTGTCTGGCAGGTACATTATTAGGTGTGTGTTTGACCGCCCCTCAGGTCTGTTGATCAGGTGTGTTTGTTCGCTCTCTGTCTCCAGGTCTGCCGTGGGTTCCCTCGGTAACGGCGGTCAGCCAGGCCGGCCTCCTGGCGCACTCGTACGGCCTGGGCCCTCCCCCCGTGTACACCCCGGGAGTCACCGCCCAGTCGCCGGTCATGGGCGTGACCCCCGCCATCCCCACCGCCATGCCCCCGCACCACCCGCTCATGACGGCCCACTTCCAGCTGCCGCCGCCCCCCCACCAGCCCCTCGCCGGCGCCGTGATGAACATGCCGGGCCACCCCGCCCTGGCCACGCCCCCCCTCACCCCCGTCTGCCGCGTCACGCACCCCACCGCCCTGGGCAACGGTCACATGACCCACCCCGCCATGCAGCTGCCCACCGGTGCCCCGCCCACCAGCGGCCCCCCGCCGCTGACCAACGGGCAGACAGCTCCGCCGCCCCCTCCCAACCCGCCGGCCAATCAGGACGGCACAAACTGGCTCCAGATGCTGCGGACCTGCGGGATGGGGAAGTATGAGTTCACGGACCCCTGGCACCCGAAAGGTACGAGAGTCGCTGCGACGCGGCGACACGCTCAAAATGAATATCTGTGATCTGAAAAATCATAACACCCAGGTGGGTTTCAATATGTGCCCGGCCGCAGAGGCGAAGCAATAACTCTACTTTTCAGCGTTGCATCACAACCAGCAGGCACACCCACCCTCGAACAGCAGGATGAAACCCATATACATTCTCTTTTTGAAATTTCACGTTTAATAATGTTTCTCATCCGTCTTCTCCCTCCTGCGAGGGTGTTACCTTGTTTTTTATCTCGCCAATAAAGATGCATCATAGTCATAACTGCACAGAGCCAGAAAGCAATATTCCAAAATGCAATTCTGAACAGCGTGCAAACAGGCGTTTCCAAGCCTGCTAATACAAACACAGTGTCTCCCTTTTTAAAATGGAATGCGTTTGATTTGTTTGAGGCTGGGGTAGAGGTTGTTCAATCAGCAGGCTGCCGTTGTTTCTTTTTTATTATGAATGCGTAAATGCAACTGCGGCTCGATAACTAGCCCGCTGATAACTGCGGATTCTCACGACTCATGCTTGAGGAGCTTGCCTCCAATTTACTGTGACGCTCCATTATTGAAGAATGAGCGTGATAGAGTATACACACACACACAGACACACACACACACACACACACACACACACACACACACACACACACACACACACACACACACACACACACACACACACACACACACGCACGCACGCACACAAGACTTACCTGTACCTGTAGTTGACAACTGTAAGCCCCCCAAAAATACCATCCATCTTCTTCTCCCAGAAAACGAAAACAAAGTGCAAGTTGAAATGTTGAAAAGAAAGAATATATTTGTATCCATTTCGGAGAAACTAAAAAGCACTAGAAGAAGGAGAATACAATTTATGGATAAAACAATGGTGCCACAACAGGCCGTCTTTGCCCACAAGTGCACTTCCACCAGGATAAGTACAGTCCTCCAGATGAGTGCACTTCATCGTGACTTTGTGTCCTCTCACTTCTGTGCTCAATATGAAGCGGTCTTGGTGTACAAGGATCTGTGTTCAGCTACTACACTCAGTCCAATTCAGCTCAGACTCAATCCAAATTCGGCCCCTAGCAACCGTCATACTCCATTTTGCTCAAGGCTGAAGGAAATAAGCAATACAGGTAATGAGCTATGTCGTATGCTCAAAAAATGTGAAAATTATATTCTCTTAGGGGCGGTGGATAGCGGTCTAACACACCGTATTTTGGCTGGTCCGATACGGTGTGCTCTGCTGTCCTCTGAGAATTAGCTTGCCTCGTAGAGACTCGTGTACAGAGGGTAAGTTGAAATAAATAGGGTGTAATTGGCTACCAAATTGGGAGAAAAAAACTGGAAAAAATCAAATCAAACAAATAAAAAATAATAATTATATTATTTTATCTCAAAACTATGATATGTTTATGCAGATGTATTTTCTTTTTGGGAAAATTTTTTACTTGTTGAACAAACTCTTTCTCTGAGCAATTGTATTTGTATTAAATAATGTAATATATATATTTTTTTTGCATACAATATAGCTCATTACCTGGGTTGGATTGTTTATTTTATACAGACTTTTTTGAGCATCTTTATCGAGCGGGTGAGTCATTTTGGAGTTGACTCTGTGTGAACGCAACCAAAGTGACATGTTACTTCAAACGGAGAATTAAAAGGGTGTTATTCTGTTTGACACACATAAAACCGTACGGGTTTAAAAAAATAAGTTAATCTCCTAATTCTGAGCAAATTCATGAGCTAATTGCTTACCCATCACTGCTCAACCTATAACATTGCCAGTAGGCGATTACGGCATGTTCTATTTCTGGAATCTTGTCCCCGTCAATTCAAAAACAAATCGTGACCTCTCTCTCATGACCACCATCGGCAAAATCACATCACTACACACTTCAGTGAATCCTCGTGGAGGGTGTCCAAATAATCCTCTGCTCAGTGCCTTGGCCCTCAATGCGATGTCAGCAATGTGCCGTAACAGAGGCCGTTCCAGGTGAAGCACCAGGAGCCTAGGGGTTGAAATTGGATTGTGCCTCACTGTTGCTTGGAGTGTCCTAGTGTATTGATTTTAAATGCAAACAATTTAAAACACCTGAGGGCCTATGCACCCAAGCAACGCTCCCTGCAGGTAAAGCTACCTTGTCGACCGAGCGGCTCGATCACTTGGATACGTGGAATTGTGTCCTCGTTCAGCGGGATGGCTTGCATAGCTCACATTCGTTGTATTTTCCGTTCACACAGCTGGGTATTTGCTGAAGCAAGTCAGATCGGGTACTGTAGCGCTTTGATCTAGAATCCTGCGTGGGAAGAAACATCCACAAATGGTATTTTAATGATGTTTGGTCTAATCAATGAATTTTTACAAGTAATTAAAAAAAAATTCCCACACATTTCTCACCAATGTCATCTCTGACCCCCCATCCCCTCCATTGAGTTAGTCCATCTTTACTTGAGTAAGTCATGTGACTATGCAGCAAGCAAATGCTCAGGGGTGGATGCTCCCAGTCTTCCTTCCTTGAGTAACCGTGCCAACCTGTACCCTAACCTCACCCCCCCCCCCGTTGCCGTGTCTCCATAGAACTCGAACATCGTATTGAAAGATGCTCTGTTGTGATGTATGGAGCATCGCGCTCATAAATAGCGATGGGAACAGAGAGACAGACGGGATCAGCGATAAGCCTGCTTTTAATGCTCGTGGCCATTACCCCGAGGAGGAAGTGTCGGGAGTGTGGAAAATCGAGTGAAAAGTATGCGCAGGGCCCTTATTTCATTTTAATGTTTATGGCCTCAGGGTTCATACATTACGATCTGATTTCATTCACTGACTGAAGCCCGCTCGGTCCGCAGCGCAGGCCCGGAGCCCTGGGTGACAGACCCGTTATTAAAGAGCGTGATTATTGTTCCCGGTATGATTCTCCTTCAAAGGGGTTTGGGGCAATCATCAATTTTACTCCCACAGCTAGATCTTGCCACCGTAATTAAATCAGATCAGTTCTTAAACCTCCCCCCCATATGACCAACGTGACGATCAGGTCGTAAGATACGCTGTTAATTATACGGAGAAGCTTAGACTGCTTGTACTGCCGCAGTACAAGAGGAGTGAAACTGTTGAGGATTTCTGTCAGGGTCAATATCCCAATCGTTTACGTCATGTTAAATAAATAAATAAAATCTGTGGCAGCCGCTCTCAAACTCGGTCCTGGGGACCCTGTGTGTATGCTTGGGTTTTGCGCCAACCATAATTGCGGTCTCGGAATTGTAAAGAAATGTTTATTGTTCTTAATTAGACACTTTTAATGCATATTGAGGGCTCATTTACCCTCCTGAGGCCAGATTATGTAAACAAAAAAAGCAAAAATAATTATGGCTATTATGGCTATGCATGCAATGAAAAATAGCATATTCATATCCCAGGGCTTTTAATAAGTCAGATCAACTAATCCTTTGGTTTTCGTAATGTTATTTTATGTGCTACATGCAGAGGACCCCTTTAGAAAGAGGTTACACTTTTTATTTGATTACATTTTAGACTGACAGGTGAAATCAGTGGGGATCTAATCACTGAAAGTTTGGACACCTATTCTCTGAAACTAAAGCATTTGAGGAAATTGAGGAATTTCAAGACAAAGCAACTGGCAACTAGCCAAACCCGCAGAGAGTTTTTGTAACAAAAGGCAGCGTGCACAGTGGCTCCCCGGGGCTGAGGCTGAAAGCCCTTGCATTATAATGTTATATTTGTGATATCGCAACCTGTTAACAGCTTGCGCGAAATGGAAACGTGAAGTGAAATGTGAATACCAATATTATCAGAATGTACTGAATTGGAATTATGAGTTCATAACAACCGGTTCCTTGCAGAAGTTATGATACCGGTGGGGTCATTACTAGGCCCCGTTGGATGCGAAAAGATGGGGTTTTTTTTTCAGTTCTACGTTTGTGTTCCTGGGTGGACACAGACAGAAAAATTCTTTTTTGCCTGCCTGTCTCACATGGCCCTGCTCTGTCCATCTTCCTCACCCGTCTGTTAGAACCACTTTAGAAACGCTGTTCAAATGTTCACAGGTCTTTTCATCCGTTCAAAACTCGCCATGCGAGCTCTGCAGGACCAAGGTAGCTAGCTAAACAAAGCACAGTTGTTAATTAAAAAGGAAAGGTAGGGTTTACAGTGCATTGTATGCAGTGTAAATACAGCTGGTCCTGTGTGAAGTGAAGGACACCGTGTCGTGTGCGGAGCTGCAGGCAGAAAGCTGTTGCGCTCCTCCTCCTCCTCCTCCTCCTCCGCAGGGAAATGGGCACCTCAGTGGTGGTAACAGCGTGGATGCTGTAGTCTTAAATCACAGGAGGAAAAGACTAGTTACAAGTTACAAAAGACATGTTAGAATGAAACTCTGCTCCCAATGCCTGCAGCAGGGGCCAAAAACTCTACTAATCGTGCGCCCAATACATTTAAACAAGCCTTACTTATATTTATATCTTATTTCTTTTCTTTCAAAACATTGTGAGATATCTACTGACATTAATTATGCATCGAAACGTTTATATTCATCACTTAAGAGTTGAGGGCCAGGGGGGTTCGTTTTGTTTACGAGAGACGCAACTGTGGGGAAAAAACGGCAGATGGTTATATTTCAGTTCGCTGTTATCGGCGTGTGCGTTTCTGCCTTAATTGCTGGATTGGATGCTGGGTCATTTTAGCGAATGCTGCACCTGCCTTGTTTTTGAGCACTTTGTTGCCGTTTGTTTTTTTCCCACACAACGGTGAAACCGCACGTTTGAGCAGATTGCGACACAAGGTTGGCTAATTAACCTTGCTCCTCGAGTCACAGAAATCGACTGTGTGACGAAGAGCAGTGCTGCAGCGCCACGGCAACGGGGGATGACACGAGAACCAGCTAAGACTGTGACTTAAGACAAGACTGTGAACTTAAGACACGCTAGCATGCTCGTGCGTGCATCACATGCATCGCACGTCCTATACAGGACCGCAAACCTATTCTACTGTATTATAGCGTCTATCACTACATGTTACATGTTTAACCTTATGTTCTCTATTGTAGAGCGACAGCCGCAGTGTGGTATAATGGTTAGGGAACTGGGCTTGTAACGTTAAGGTCGCAGGTTCAATCCCCAGGTGGGACACTGCCGTTGTACCCTTGAGCAAGGTACTTGAATTGCTTCAGTTAATATCCAGCTGTATAAATGGATTGTAAAGAAATGTAAACTGTAAGTCGCTCTGGATAAGAGCATCTCCTAAATGCCTGTAAAAAAGGAAAAGAAAAGAAAAAAAAGAAAAGAAAAACAGCCCCTGGGCTGTATGACCATGTGCAGTACCCATCTGCAGGACACATCATTACTGACCAGCTTAATATGTTGGGATTGGGCCTCCCAGGTGGTGTAGTGGTAGAACGTCTGACGCTGCCCCCTGTGACCAGGGTTCGATTCCACCAGCCGTGCCGGTTTCGGCTCTGGCCAGGCGTGCCACTAGGGGGCGGAAATTGGCTGTCCGCCCCAGGGTGGGCGGAGGGAGGCCGATGCGAGTTCGCTGCGTATAGGGGTGGCTCTGTGCGCATACCAGAGGCGCGGTGATGGCTTGGCGGGTTCCGGCTCGGAAGAGGCGGTGCTTCACCGCATGCGACTGCCAGTTTCAGGACTACGGCAGCGAGCTCTCAATTTGAGGGAGGGGATAAGTGACATGACATGAAAAAAGGGTATAATTGGCTAATAAATTAGGAGAAAAATGGGGAAAAACAGCAGAAAGAGAAAATAGGTGGGGGGAAAATATATATATAGTACTGTGCAAAAGTCTTAGGCCATTTATCTGAGCAGTGTAAGTGTTTATTTGGTCAAAAAAACACAATATAACATTGATGAAAAGTTACAAAAACTAATTGTGTTTTTAAAACAAGGCCTCCCTTAGAATGCATAACTGAAGCAATTTGCTGTTGTGTAATTTTTGTTAAATAGTCCTGTGGTAAATTCTTCCAAGCTTCTTACAGGATTTGCCATAACTCTTCTTTTGACTTTTGGCTGCTTTTTGTTATTTTCCCTGTCCAAGTAATCCCATACAGCTTCAATTATGTTGAGGTCGGGGCTCTGAGGTGGCCAATATAATACTGTGTGTCCCTCAAGGAGGATATCACAAGATCTCAATAACTTTTTGGAAAATGCAATAAAATCATAGTTTTTATTGGATTAAATGTTTATTTGTATTTATTCTAATGTTATATAGTGTTTTTCCAAGCATATAAACACTGCCCAGATACATAGCTTTAAACATAGCTTCAAACATTTTCTTGCGTGGCCTAAGACTTTTGCACAGTATTGTATGTTGGGATTAAAGGGGGCTCGGTATCGGGTCACATGACCGTGCACAGCTCCCCTTAAACTGAACTAGGTTCCTTCAAAAACACACTTCTGAGGCTGAAGAAAGAGAAAAGAAAGGAGGTGCTCCTAAGGACAGAAATGCCCTGGAGAGTGCCACTCACAGTGCGTGAGCTGCAGCCCAGACGCACGGCAATGCTCACGGGACGGACGATTGATAGGAGACCGTGAAAGCTGTGATAGAAAGCTGTTGCGTTATAATCCGCCGTTACGCTATGATGCAGAACCCTTCGGCTCTTTGCGCTTTTGCCACTGAATAAAACGAATTCTGCAGAGACTGCAGACTGTCAGCGTGTGCCAGACACACTTTCTGGAGGAGCGAGTAACCGCGAACCCTGCAAGACTCGAGTTCAGACATTCGCCTCAGAGTTCAGACATTTCGGGCCAGAAAAACAGGGCCTTTTAGGCGGATCAGTGACGGAATGTTTAGCTTTTGTGACTCCACACCAAAGCTAAAGGCTTTTGGGGCGGCAGTGGCTCAGTGGTTAGCGGCACGGGCTGGCAAGCGGAGGGATGCTGGTTTGAATCCCAGGAAGGCCAAATGAAAAAAACGACAAACTGGAAACTGGAGGGAGGCTAGTTCACTTCCAGGGGCACTGCTGAAGTGCCCTTGAGCAAGGCACTGAACCCCTAAACTGCTCCAGGGGCGCCGTACTATGACTGACACTGCGCTTGGACCTCTCTTAGGAGAAATATGCAGAAAAACTCATTCCAATTACGTTATGTGACATGGCAAAATTAAAGAATATTCTATATTCTATATTCTATTCTAAAGAAAGGAAGGCAGAACTGCGACATGAGGATTTGACGGAAAGCAGGGAGACACCGAAGGTTGCCACGGCACTCAAATTGGATGGAAAATAGATACGAACAAATAATAAAGATTTGCTCATTGCGTCAGCGACTCTCTCAGGAAATCTACATCGGGATTAACTTTTAATACATCCTTGATAAATAAATCTTATTTGTCTGATACGGGTACGCAGAAAAGGCTCATTTGTATTTAATGAATCGGCTTTTCCTGACAAGGTTTTTTTTTTTTCTGGGGCTTGCGAGCAGCTGTGATGGAATAGAAAGTGACTGTGGTGTGTGAAGGGCGATTGTTTAAAAAATAAATTGTTTCAGATTTTATCCAATTTTCTCCCAATTTGGTAGCCAATTACACTGGCTATTTTCAAGTCAATCCCCCACTCGTATTGTGAGTTCGCTGCCATAGCCCCGTGACCGGCAGTGACGAAGGCGAAGTATCGTCTCCTCCGAGACGCCACTCGCCAGGCCGTCAACCGTAACCCGGTACTACAGGGCCACTCCTGTGCGCAGCGAAAGTCCTGTCGGCTTCCCTCCCCCCTCCCTGGAGTGGACAGCCAATCGCCGCCCCCAGTGGCACTCCCGGCCAGAGCCGACCCCGGTCGCCGTGGCCAGCGTCGAACGTTGTAACCGCTGGACCACGCGGGAGGCCTGAAGGGCGATTGTGACGTGCTTTTTCCCCCGACGTCTGCACGCGTTTGTCACGTGGGCTCGTGGCCGAATTGAAAAGCCGCCCTCGTTGTCCTGCGTCCCGCACGCTCGTTTGTGCTTTTTTTCCCTCCCCTGCAATTAACGCCGAGGAGCCAGCCGGCTCGTTTAGATTGAGATCATTTGCGATCGTCTCCGCCGCCGCCTTGGCTAATTGCTTCCTGTTTAAGATAAGGCGGTTTTAATGCCGAAGGAGTCTCAGAAACGGCCCGTATTAATTATTGTGCTCATTTAAGGCGCTGCTTTGCATGTGTAATTACACTGAGCTCGGCTCCGGGCTCTGCCTGCCTGCTCGTCTGTGAGGGGAGGCCATGAGTGAACACGGATCAGCCTCTGGACCGGGCAATACAAACACAAAGTCAACCGAAACATTACGCAACGCGTACATCCGCAGAAAACTGACAAAGTAAAGGCGACACTTTGGGAAGGGCACACTCAAGAGGCCCTGATCTGGGCAAGGGGAGCCCCAGCCGGGCGTTGGAAAGGGGAGGGCCCAGCCCAGGGGAGGGCCCAGCCCATACGGCGGTGCACTGGCCATGGCACACTCGCGGTACTCCACCCCTTTTAAAGGATCACTCATTTTCACAACTGTTTTGCCAGTTACATGTATATATCAGTCAATGGGAACAAAAAGAGAATGTACAACCAAAGGCATTTCGGAGTTTCATAACATTAGAACTTTAAAATGGTATGCCCTAAAAAGAGAATGTACTGTGGCAGACTACTTTTATACAAAGTCTTCTACCATTTTTAGGTTAAAATATTTCATTATTGTTTCATAACATTTCCCAGCACTCTTCCGACTTTAGACTCACCTTTAACGCCTGTTTGGAAAAGTTTACTGGCTATAGGGACCAGTCCTAACAGGCAGACTTGGCTGTGCTCCCAACGCCGGATTTAGACATACTTTTATACAAAGTTTAAGCAGCAAAATCTTGTTTATTTTAGCTACTACCATTTTTTTAACAAAGTGCAGTTTTAGGAATATGTTAGTGCAAAGGACTTTGGAAATGTTGTCTTTCTGAGGTTCATAAATGTCTCAGCGGCCCTTCCTATTCTCCAACCCTTCTTCCAAGTGCTGACTCTTCCGATTCCTGCCTCTGATGTGGTATGCAGTGTGTGGGCTTTAACGAATCTGTTTGGATTGAAAAGTTTAGTATATATGGCATTTAAATCAGATTTTTTAACGCTTATTTTTTCTGTATCCAAAGTCCCAGCCCTATTTACAGCAGTGAATACATAGTGAATGCATACATTTTTCAGTGCATGTGGTCCCAGTGGGAATTGAACCCACAACCTAAGTGTTACCAACACCGTGCTCTACCTACTGAGCTACACAGAACCACATGTAAAGTAATGGTATTTATTTGCCTGGCAGGCATCTTTATTCAGGCAAGTGGAGAACTCGCGTGCTGTCCATGGATACAGCCGGATATGTTTCTGATGCAGCTCAGGGTATCGCATTGGTACCATGGTCAACGGCAGCGACTGCCGATTGAGCCTGCGACCCTGTGGTTAAAAGCCCGTTCCCCCTTTATCTTCTCCTCCGTCCCGCCAGATTTCATTCAGGTTTTACTGCAGACATTTACCAGAAGGGTATTAATTTGTCTCAGTGCCCTCTGTGCTTTTAACTGGCGGTAGGGAGGGAATTTTAGAGCGCCCTCGGGACGTCTCCGACTAAACCTGATGACTAAAGCATCACTTAATCGATGCTCGATCGATCCTGAATGAGCAATCAGGTGATATTGGTTGGTCAAGACAAAATGAACATTCTAGGTCTTTACAACACTGTGCTCTCAGCTTAATAATTCATGGTCATATCGACATACGGTAAATTCAGCCGAGTTGTGGACGTTTCGTCCTCTCCGCTGAGCCAAAAGCAAACCTGCACGCTGTTTCACACAAGCTAAATCCATACTTTTCTGCCCTAATGTCTACCCGAGTAATTAATGTTTAAAAAAAAACACACATTTTTATTTGTTACAGACTTAGCATATCAAACTATTGCTGTGCTAAAATATTTAGTAGCTAACATTTTTTAAGTTGAAAGTTATCCAAGCTCAATTAAATCAAGTTAAGTTGAGTTCGTATCTTGAAATGTTGGTATTTGATCTAATAACCACACTGTATGTATAACTCACAGTATATATAACTCTTTATTTATTATTATTATTATGCTTTTACTCCTTTTTAGGCCCAATCATATTCTAAGCCACGCTCGCTGAAACCCCTACTGTCCATTTGTGAGAGCGTAGACGAGCACGTGCTCTCACATGATGTCAGCGGCCAGTTCTCTTCACACCGCAGTCTGCACATTAAGCCTGGCACAGACATGAGTCGGAGCAAGACGTTTCATATGCGGCTTTATACCAGCAGGCTGTGAGGGCCAGATTGACCCATAGCAGGGGTCCCTGGTGCACGATGAGACACAGACAATCTGACCAACTGAATCCCTCCCTCTTTGGGCGACACTACCACCAACTATGCGTCGTCCTGCGGGGCGGTCACGGTCCTGGTCTGGATGAGCCCCTCGGTCCGATATCGAATCCACACACTAGAACAGCGGTTAACAGGATGAACCACCCTGCAGCCCTCTATCTTTTATATATATATATTAGGGCTGGGACTTTAACGCGTTAATTTCGATTAATTAATTACAGAAAAAATAACGCGTTAAAAAATTTACGCATTTTAATCGCACTATATTTTTGCACTCCAGACACCACGGAACGCTTTCTCAATGCTAAACATGTTGCAGCTAGCGTGAAGCCAGAGCTAACGCTGATCAGGCTAACGTTAGTCCTAGTACGAGCAAGCAGAGTCGCCAACCCACACTCGACCAGATGACGGGGTTCAGAGCCAAGATGAGTAAGACCACGTCTAACAAAGTAACCAACTCACTGGCTCACTGGATTGCCGTGGACTGTAGACCACTTTCGGTGGTCGAAGATAAGGGGCTAGAAAAGGTGCTACAGATTGCGTCGTCTGACACAATTTATGAACTGCCATGCAGAAAGATAATTTCAAAAAATCCAGCAGCTTCTTCCAAAGGTCCTTTGCACTATCATATTCCTAAAATTGCTGCACTTTGTTAAAAATTGCACTGGTCTGTGTAGTAGCTAAAATAAACAAGATTTTGCTGCTTAAACTTATGTATATGTCTATTCATTGATTCACTCGTATACCAAAATCCATTTGAATTGAAAATGTTGCTTCTCGTGTCAAATATTGATATGCGATTAAAATGCGATTAATTTCGATTAATTAATTACAAAGCCTCTAATTAATTAGATTAATTTTTTTAATCGAGTCCCACCACTAATATATATATAAGTCTTAATGTATATTGAAGCACGTTTTCCTAGGGTCACTATGTCTGTAATCAAAACAGCCCGGGGTGTAAGACCCAGCCAGTGTGGTAAGTGTGTTCCTCCTCCTCCTGAACCCAGGCTCCAGGTGCTGTTGGTAGTTTTAGTGGGAGTTTTAGTGGGAGTTTTAGTGGGAGTTTTAGTGGGAGTGATTACTCAGTGCTGCTGAATGAACAACACGTGATGCAATGTTTGGTGCTGGTGGGGTTTTTTCGCAGTGTTTTTATTCTCACTCATTTAGCTTGTGCTTTGCCATGAGCCCGTTGCTGTTGGAGGATGTTTCATTTCACAGCGAATACACCGTAAACACTTACCTTTTTCTGTTTAGAACGACCTCCACTCAAACAAACACTTACCTTTTCCGTTTCGAACGTCCACTCACGGCAGCAGAGACGGTCTGCAGCAGTAAATGTTTAAGCGAGTGAGCGAGCGGCTTCCCAGATTGGTTACCCAAAGGGATGGACCCTGTTAGGGGCTGTTAAACATTTACCTCTTAAGCGATAAGAATTTACTGAACATTTTCAAGGCTCCTTAAATGTTTAAAAGGTAATGCATGCTTGTAATATATTTTTCATGCTTTAAAGGGGTGGTTCACTTTGTGGCTGCAGATGATACGGCTGTTTCTTGTGCTGAACTACAACGCGGTGAGCAGCCCCTTTTAATCGCCCGCTGGACCACAGTCAATCAGTGATGTTTACCGCATTGCTGCGTTGGCAGTTTGACTTGGTTTGGAAAAAGTGTCTGTATACAAAATGTTGTTAATGTTGATTTAGTCACTACTTTTGCACTGTGGTGGTACGGTCATACAGTACCAAAGTTAACATTTAAATCAACATTTAAACGTTTTAAATCATCCATTAAAACATGGTTAGTCATTTTTGTGGATTGTTAACATCACTAGACCCCCTGGACAACCATTGCATTCTATCATAGGAACATTACCCACAATCCATTGCTTTGGAAGCAGAGAGGCAGTAGGTGCCCTTTTTAGGGTCTTTGGTCAGGGACTCAATTCTCAGCATGCCCAGGTCAGAGTGGACACTATCCTCAAGACAAACAGACTGGCTAGTTTATATGACTTTGA
Source organism: Aldrovandia affinis (assembly GCA_029706075.1). Taxonomy (NCBI): domain Eukaryota; kingdom Metazoa; phylum Chordata; class Actinopteri; order Notacanthiformes; family Halosauridae; genus Aldrovandia; species Aldrovandia affinis. Next base: position 1,036,562 of record JAINUG010000205.1, on the reverse strand, counting down.
GAACAAGGCCTCACCTTGACACAGAACACAGTTTCCCAGCTACTTGCAGTCTTCTGGTCATCGTACAAGGAAGCCAGGTGGGGCCTCTCGGGTGTTGTAGCGGTAGAACGTCCGATGCTGCCAGCTGCCACCGGGGTTTGATTCCACCGGCCACGCCAGTGTTGGCTCTGTCCGGGAGTGCCACTAGGGGGCGGCAATTGGCTCTCCGCTCCAGGGTGGTGGGAGGGAAGCCGATATGAGATCGCTGCGTATAGGAGTGGCCCTGTGCGCATACCGGAGTTACAGTGACTGCTTGATGGGTTCCGGCTCAGAGAGGTGGTGCTCCGCACATGTCACTGCCGGTATCAGGACTACGGTGGCGAGCTCTCAATATGAGGGAGGGGATAATTGACATGAAAAAAGAGCGTATAATTGGCTACTAAATTGGTGAGGAAAACAGAAAAAAAAATATTTTAAAAAAGGAATCCAGGTGGCACTGTATTAGCCCAGCTCCAACCTCATAGAATCATGGGTGTGGCTGCTCTGTGTGTCGTGATAGAAGCTGAAGACCGACCCTTCAAACCCAGTCTGTGGCCCAAATGAACATGAATGCATGCTCAATCGAGTCTGAATGAGTAATCCTATAACACTGGTTGGTCGCGACAAAAAGAACATTCTAGGTCTTCTACAACCCTGTTTTCAGCTTAATAATTCATGACAATATTGACAGACTGCAAATGCAACTGAGTCGTGAAAGCAAGCCCACATGCTCTATCACACAACCTGAATCCACACTTTTCTGCACTAATGTCTACCTCAGTAATTAATGTTAAATAACCACACCATATATGCATGTATATATCTATATATTATTTATTTCATATAGAAGTGCATAAACACTCATTATGTGGTGGACTGTTCCTCCATAATGTGTGTCTGCTCTGTGCATCTCATATGATTGAAGGCAGGGATGGAAATGACACTCCTAATGCATAGCATTTTGAGCCAGTCCAGGGTTTTAATAGAAGTACGTTAGTGCACTGAATTTGAAGCCATTGAAGAGCCGGTGGTACTCTAATCTGTTTATGGTAATACCTGGCATGGCTAAAATCACAATCTACCAGGAGCGGTAGCTGCAGAGGCTGCATGGCGTGTGGGCAAGAGAAGCAGAGGGTTGTGGGGAGATATACCGAGCAGAACGCCACCGCCATTTCCCTTGAGAAAAGCGCTTGGCCTAAATTGCTTCAGTAAATATATCCAGCTGTATAAATGGACGTACAATCTATGTAATCACAGTTCACCTTGGACTAGTTCCCTGTCACGATGAGGCCTTGTGGGCCTTTCACCACTCTCTCATGCAGTCAGCATGAGTTAGTTACAACACCACTGACCCTGCTGCAATATACTGACAATTCAGTACTTACACCATAGAGTTACATAAGCCACTGACCCTTCTACAGTATACTGACAATTCAGCACTTGCACCATAGAGTTCCATACACCACTGATCCTGTTACAATATATTGACAATTCAGTACTTACACCATAGAGTTACATAAGCCACTGACCCTGTTGCAAGTTTTTTGCCTATTTCTTTTTGACTCCATAAATTTTATGTATGTTCATTCTTACATAAGTGACACAGGTTATTGTGGTGTTTGGGGATATTTATTCAATTTCTTTCTTCTTAAAAAAAATCTTGGAATTTTGAGGTTTTGTGATTAAATTATCTGTTGCATTTTGAGATTGCCCTCAGATTTTATATTGATTCTTATTCGTATTACTTTTTCATTGTTTTATTCATAAGTCTTTAGATTTGTGAGGCTTGGCATGATTCAACCAACATCGATAAAAATGTTTAAAAAGCGGAAAGCATAAATGTTTCACAGAACTCCATGAACAGCCAAAAAACTGCCATTGATAAATGTCAAAATTTACAGACACACGTTGTTCCAGAGTTCTGCTCCAGATGCACTGCTTTCCGTAAAGCGTCTTGAGTAGGAACGCTGATCTAGGATCAGTTTTCCCTTGTCCACATCCTCACCTTATACCACAATGAGCTGAAAGACAAAACTGATCCCAGATCAGTGTTCGTACTCTGAGACGCTGTATTACAGACCCAGGTTTACAGTTGATCACATTATTGCTCAGGGACCAGGTTTAGAGGTTTCAGTTGCACTGTCTCTGGTGGTGAATTACGGATGGCCAGATATCAGGTGCCGAGGGGCCTACAGTTGGCATTTCTGAACCATTACATACATTAGCAGTATACACATTTACATTCCTGATCACTATCCTTTTTCCACTCGTATTGCACAATACAATATTCTGGTATCCTGGTGTTCTTCTTTACATGGAAGCGAACAATTAAAATTGTCATTCCTTTAATAATCTGAAACAGTACCCTCAGACTGTATTGAACAATGTCTAACCAATGAAGGTTGTTTTGTATTTGCCATTGTGTCTTTTTGCAGCTGTGTGATTTTATATTGTGTTCTTTACCTTTGTCACCTTTGACCTAAACGCAATGTTCTCTTTGAAGTATGCTTCTTGCTTAAAGTACGAAATGCACACTCACTGTGTGCATATTAAGTTTGTGTGTGCATACCCATGTGTTTTTATTCTTGTTTTTCTTTTTTCTTGCCTCAGTTTCTTGTCTTTTCACTGTGGTCTTAGATGAAAGCCGTCTCTAAATTGGAACGTGGCCCTCTCTGTGCTTTTGTTTTTCTTTGTTCTACAGAGATGTTGAAGGAATTGAACCATCAGCGCAGGGCGAAAGAGTTTACAGACCTGAAAATTATTGTTGAAGGCAAAGAGTTTGAAGTCCACCAAAATGTTCTAGCTTCCTGCAGCTTGTATTTCAAGGACCTGGTCAAAAGGTTTGCCTTTTTCCAGCCGTTGATCTGCTCTGTTCCTTTTTGTAGGGAGCATTTGTGTCGCCTCTCTTTCCCTCCCCCTCTCTTCCAGGGCTGTGAAGACAGAGGTTCCTGTCACAGGGGCCAGTAGCCATTCATTCTGCGTCTCAAATGATTGTATTTCGACATTTGGAGAAGTTACGCTCATGTCTCACCCCTTTTTATCTCCATAGACTGAATTAACAACTTAATTTTAATGGGTAGATAAGAGGTCCATGGCTGGGCTTTTTTATTTTTAATACGGCAGAACCTGAGAGAAGTGTCTGATATATTAATAACGCGCATTAATAATGCAGACACATTCGATAAGATCTTACTCCGCCCCTACCTTGCCTGTGAGCGATTTGTCCTTTAACACAAGAAATGTCCACACTTTTTTGCTGGGCAAATTGAATGTGTCTGTGTATTTGGTGCGTAATAATATATCTTGTCTGCTCAATTTTTCATGTGGCTGATTGTCGTTTATTTTAGAGCTTGGTGTCACAAAGACATTCGCTTCCCACGGCCAATGAATCACTGCTCTTGTTGTTAGATACCACAGACAGGTGCAACCCATCACTAATGGTGTATTGTACGCTAATTGGTTGTAAGAACATTGCGCAATTAGTCACTGAAATGATTAGTTCTGCTAATTTGATCCTTTCTGTGTGTAAACGGCACACTTTAGTGTTCCTGTGTAATGGCTTTGTGTGGAGAATGATGGTTATAATAATGAATAATGTGATAAAGTTATGCTGCGATGTGGCATGGCGCTTGTTTTTCCTGTCCAAGGTTCCGTTTTCGGTCGTCCTTTCAGTTCTGTTGCCCGAATTTGCATGTCAACAAACTAGAAGCACATTTTTAGGATAGCAGCTGTGACCAATATTTCAGCACTGTTGAAGTTTATATATTAAAAAAAAACCTGTACTCAATCCTCCTGCTTTGCATTTTTTCCTGCATCCGGCATTCCCATTTTCCTAGCACATCTTTATTTCAATTCACTGAATTCATGACGCTTTGCAACGCATTTCAGTTTGCTTCAAAATACGTTTCGCTACGTTTATTTTTGCTTGTTTTTGCAGAAGTCTGCCATTAAGTCATAAGGTTTGCTTGGTTAATGAAATATCGTGTTTGTTCATTCTCATCGTTTTTATAATAAACGAATAAACTAAGGCAAAAAAAAGGACAATTAAGGCTTTGTCCTGGTTTCAATCAAAGTTTGCCCCCAACTTGATCTAACAGTTGAGTGGAATGCAGCCTTCATTCGATAGTTCTTTGCAGTGCGTTACCTAACTGAATTGGATGTGTTTTATAGGTTGATTTGAAAAATGCAGCCTAAAACTGATAACTAAAATAACCAAGCTAACGTTATCTAAATTTAGAAGCAACAGTCAAGCAGAAGCCAGCCGCCTTTTCTTTTTGAAGCTTAAAGTCTCAGAATCGAACTAGCCAACAGCAATGGCTAACAATAATGTATGTAAGAGAGGGATAAATGCTAAACACGTTTACATAATAATAAAGTTCTAAATTTGTACAACAAAAGTGAAGGGGTGGAAACGCTTCAGTTTAGACTGAATAGACAGATAAGTACAGCAAATAAATAGAAACCTAAATCCATATTGTAATGCAAATAACTGCAAGGCTTATTCAAATTGTACATGATGCCAATACCTTAAAATACATGTAATATTGTACCGTGGTCATAAATGGGCGCAGATGAATTTCTGTCTCCTGTACAAGAATGTGTTTCTAAAAATTGTTTCTAATTTTTCCCGTTTTTGTCCCAGTTGGGTAGCCAATTACACCCTCTATTTCTTTCCATTTACCCTCCCCCCACGAGCCCATCGCTCCTCCTCCTCGGAGGCAAGCCTGTTTCTCCCGTACAGGGATGCCTTTCGCCCTTCTCGGCGAGCCCGTGCCGGCTCACCCTCCCTCCTCCTCTGGGGTGGTCTGCCAATCACCGCCCCCGATGGGGCTCTCGGCCAGAGTCGTAATGGCGCAGCCGGGTTTCGAACCGCAGCTGCAGTAGGCAACTTGCATTCAGGGCGAATGCTTAGACCGTTGCGCCACCCGAGGCCCCCATAAGAATGTGTTTCTAATAGCAACTTGCTAGGAGACCCAAAGGGCTTTAGTCCAGGGAAGCTGCTGCTCGGTCAGCATGGTTCAGCCACGGATGCTCTACGCACAGACCAGATGGCAAGTTCCAGTGTTCCATCTATCCTCTGCGCTTTTTGATTTATTCATTAACATTCACAATGGGCCGGCAAAACCGAAACGCTTTGAGCTTAAATCACGGCAGAGAGGGCTTCATTGAACACTTTGTGTTAAGAATATGTGGCTGGGCATCTGGTTGATTCAGAGATGATCTCTGGTGAAAAAGGGAGGAATATGGAGGATTCATCATTACTGGGCTACATGTCAAATTTGTACGAAAGGGTGATCAAAGCGTAACTAGGCTGTTTGTAATTGCGTGTAATTACACTTCGTGTAGTGTGCATCTCCAGAATCACATGACATGCTGAGAATACGCCGTTGCACGTCGCTAGTGCAATACATTTTATGTGGCCTTAAAATTAAGTAGTTGGTACCAACTAACTTCTGTCACCCTCAAACCAAATCAATCAGTTCTAAAATGTAATAAACTTTATGTAAACTGCAGATATTAATAATGAATGTAGTGTTTTTCGTCATTATCATAAAATCTTTAAGTGTTTATGGGAAACTTTCACAAAATGTCAATTGTTTTTTTTTTTATTTTAATTGCCTGGAGAGATGCATCTGGTACATCTGCTCTTCGTGGTACCACTGTGTTAGACAGCCATCTCAGAATGCCACTGGTATCACAGAATGGCTCTGGTATCACAGAATGGCTCTGGTATCACAGAATGCCGCTGGTATCACAGAATGGCTCTGGTATGCCAGAATGGCTCTGGTATCACAGTGGTGCCAGCATTCCTGCTTTTACTGTCATGCGTGCCTTGAAGAATTCCTATTTTCACTTTGGTTGGAACCAACAAGTTGTAGATAACAGCCTTATGCTTATGGCTTATTTCTCCCCCAAAGTCTACCGTTGGTTATGTTTAACTTGAGAATCTCCCGACTGACCTGCCGTTGCCCTTCGCACTGATGAGACACAATGTTTTATTCGTTCAGACTTCATCTCGCAGTCAGCCAGCTAGTTACTCTTCAGAAAGTCAACACGAGTGTGCCACGAAGCGTGCTGCGTATGCATGAGATGCTGTCAGAATGAATGTTACCAATACGTTGTTTTTTTTTAAGGGCGCCTATTTATTTCGGATCTCGAAATGTAAGTTTAACATGAATTTCCAATCTACGTGCAGTCTTGGTTTATAACCGGAAATCCTTGTGCGTACTGGCTTTGCCGTTAACGCTGCCAGCTACAGTAAATCACAAGGAGGAATGTTCGCTGGTTTGCACCGTAGCGCAGGTTTGAAACGTCACGGTCGAAAGATTAAAATCAAACACTCCACCTGTTCCTCACCCCCGCCCCTCAATATAATCTATATTATATACAGTAACTCAATGTTGTATGAATTGTATTTTTTTTTGCTTTGTATAATATAGATTATATCGTGTACCATTCCGTTATCCTCACTTTAGTTTTTAAAACTGAGGCCACTTCATAACCCTGACACCTTTCGAAGTGATTCACAGATTCTGGAATAACATCCTTATTATATATTAAAGTAGGGATTTACAGTGAACTTCACAATTATTGAGCCCCTTTATAAAGATGAACAAAAAGGCTGTATAAAATACATTGAGGTTATGAGCTATATTGTATGCAAAAAAAAAAGGGAAATTTGATTATTTTATACTAATACAATTGTTCAGAGTAAAAGATTTCCTTTAACAAGTAATATAATTTTTCCCCTCAAAAAAGTATGTCAATCATTGTGACCCCTAATAATTATTTTCAACTAAATCCAACAAAAATGAATCTGCATTAACATGTAGTTGTAGGATCCTTCAAATCCTTCAGTCTGTGATTGTGTACTGCCCTCTTCAAGTCTGACCACACATTTTCATTTGGGCTCAAATCTGGAGATTGAGATGGCCGTTGCAAAACAGTAAATCTTGTGGTCAGTTAACCATTTCTTTGATTTTTCTTCAAGATAATTGTCTTGCTGAAAGATCCACCGTGGCTAAGTTTCAGCTTCCTGGCAGGGGGAACCAGGTTTCTGGCCAAAATGACTCTGGTACTTGGATTTCATGATTCCACTGACCTTAACAAAAGCGCCAGGAGCAATAGGCACAAAAAAACCCATAACATCAAAGATCCACCACCATATGTCACTGTGGGTATAGATTATCTTCAACATAAACATCCTTCTTCTGGTGCAAAAACCCACCACTGGTATGCATGGCCAAACAGCTCAATTCTCATCTGACTATAACATCCAGTTCCAATTAGGGTTCAGGGTTCGGCATTGGGCATTTTTTTCCAGAATTGGGCATTTTTTCCAGAATTGGGCTTTTTTATTTTTATTTTATGCAGCCTTTTTTTTAGCTCATCTTTATCAAGGGCCTCTGTGATTGTGGAGTCGACTGTGCATTGGAACAGATTTATCTCATAGCTCATTTCCACAGCCTTGCTCATACAGCAATCTCCCGCTCTTAAATCAGGGAACCTTGTACAGTAGCATTAAGGAGCGGAAAATAAAAACGTATCCGACGTTAAAAACATTCGGCCCTTTTATGATGGGGAAGGTTCTGTGTAAGGCCTTGGGCCGTGGCCGTGTCCTGCTTATTGAGAGATCTCCGCACCGCCTCAGAAAAGGGCTCCTTTTGAACACAATGGGGCTGTAGCAGTCGGTACTCGTCTGATAAATGGAAATGAAATTCATTTTCCACATCGCAGGGCAGTAATTTAACCCTCACCCCATCCGCATAAATGATCTTCATTTATGCCCCAAAACGACAATCACATCGTTCTCATTTACGGCGGGCCAGGAGAGACCGCCGCAGGACGTCAGCGTGGTGTTTTGTGTTAGTTTTTAATTGATATTGATCGCCGTATTGATTTCCAGTAGCGGCGAGTAATTGTTGGGTAATGCGGTCGCCATCCGTTTGACTCCACTTTTAAAGGAGCTCTTCCCATTGATTGCAGCCGCTGCAGATGCTTTCCGTCTCATCGCTCAGCGTTAGAAAAAAACGTCTGTCCGCAAACAGGAAGTCTTTGCTAGGCGCCCTGATGTAATCTCGCCGCTTGTAAGGCAGCACCCGTGCGTTCCGCCGCCCGTACGGTTGTGAGACGTTTGCGTTTGAAGAGGAGCGCGTTTGGCCCTGATATTGTTTACGAGACTTTCCAGCTCTGATCCATGGCGTTTCGTGAGATTCGGCCGTTCCTGGGTAATTGGGTCCAACATCCGGGTTATGTAGCCAAGCACTGTATACCTACGCTGGGTTGTCATGCACATATTACACGTATCCGTGTCATAAGGAGACGGGCGCCTCTCGGAAGTACAGTCTGAAAAGTTTCACAAAGAGTTGAACATTTTCGAGCGTGCTGGCCTGCCTTTATTTGGCGTTCTTGCATCATCGCCAAAATAACTTTTGAAAGTAGACTCGAGTCAGGCAGAGTGCACTGAACATCCTGGCTGTCATCAATTAGCACGTAGAATCCGGTCTTGAAAATTACTTTTACAAACCAGAATAGCCACATGAAAGTAATTAAAAAGCTTATTAGCAAGTGTAGCCACATGGAAGTTATGAGTTTGGTGTAGCACGTTTGTGTGTGTCTGTGCGCCTGTGTGTGTAGGTGTGTGTGAGCATATGCGTTCATGCATACCATTAAAAGCGTATCTAATGGCACACCTCGCTTATATAGATGCATATTCTGTCACCTATGCAGCATTGCTGTTCTTACATCAGCTTGTATGATTAACCCGTCAGTTGGAGGAAGCCTTTCTTGGTTTGAATTTTTATTTCTTTATTTTGGATTCAGTTTTGTTTTTTTCTCCCGTAAAACCGAATGTTATTTGCCTAGAAAGGCACTGCTGGAAAAATCGAAAGTAAAGCCATTACAGGAGAACGAGGGAACCTAATGTTCATATTAGTTAATACTCCCCTCCCTTCTCCCATGGCAGTCTCATTTAAATAATGCTGATGATTTTGCCGGATGAAAATGCAGCACATTTTGCTGAGGCTGTATATTTTTTCCCCCCCTTAATTATTGCTCTAAATGGGGAAACCCCGAAATCAAATGCAAAATAAACGCCCGCCTCTCTCAAAAAAGGGAAAAGCAATTCCCTCGACGCGAGCGCTCAGACGACGCCAAACCCGCTCCCGCTACACACTCTGGCTCCGTTAATTGACTGCGGAGGTGTGCATGCTGCCTTTATTTTTTTTTCTCTCACATATTTTTTTTTTTTCTTCTCGGTTTTAATTTTTTGGTATTTCCATTCTCCTGCCCTCCTCTTTAATCCCAGCTTCCTCCTCCTGTCCTGTTTCCGGGGGGCCGTGTCGCCGTGCCGGCGTCTCACGTGCCGACAGTAACGACCTGGCTCTTTTCCTTTTCTTTTCAGGAGAGAGACGCTCTTGATTTTCACAGCTGTGTCCAGAAATCTCTGCCTACACGCCCGTCCCCGTACCTTTGCCCTACCTGAGTCGGGATGACTAATATCTGTTCGTACGCAGGCTGGGGGAGGGGGTTTGGTACGCAGGCCCCGGGGGAGAAAGGGGGTGTTGGCTACAGGGCCTCGTGTGCTTCGTTCAGGGAATCTCTTGTAGAAAAAGGCCCGGCTCCCACTCGTGGGAACCTCAGAAGAATGGCTGCTGGCTTCCTGTGGCAGAACTGACCCCTTCCTCCCCCATCCACCGTTCCCTCCCTCCCTCCCTCCCTGCCCCGCCCCACCCCACCCTCACCATCTGTCCATCCGTCTGTCCGTGTCTCTCCGCTCCTATTTGTACAGCTGCACCACTCAGGTCTTGCACAGATGGACTTTAGACTAATACAATGGGGGGGAAATTGGTAAAACAATACCAAAAAATTTTACAACAAACGTAACGCACACTCAACGCATGCATTTAATTTATTACTTTATGACATTGTGTCTCCTGTTCTCTCCAGCTTCTGTTACCGAGTGCCGGTTCATTCACTGCCAGGCAGTCTACATTATTAATATTATTAATGTTGTTATAAATATTAATTCATTTATTTATCTTATTATTTCCTCATTCCCCCTTAACTCAAACCAACTCCCATAGCTTGCATTTAGCACATTATACACATTTGTGCTGTTGAATATATACAGAAGCAAGGCAAGGGTAACGACCTTTGGTTTCAACCTGCAACTGTCTTCTTTTAAATTTGGTTCAGATTCCACAGTTTTTTACCAGAAGATTTCCCACAATTCCCTCCCCCCCCCCTTGCATCTGTGTTAATAAATTAGCATTGATGTGTGGGGATAATGGCCATGTATGGATTCATTCTGGCCACATGCGTCACACGGTGCTCGGAAACCCAATTCCAGACATAATATACGTATGTCTGCCCTTTTGCCTATATGCACGTCTATACACAAGACTATACTCTCATCATCTGGATTTGTTCCCTAACGCACTGCGCTCACAAGCAGCCCCTCCCCCGATCTGTGATTTAGAGAACCTTCCGTTCCAGATGGAGTCTTTTTTTTGCATTCGTTTTGTTTTCAGCCCATAATTCTAAAAAGAGTGCTCAGAGTGATGTTTTTGATCTTCTCCTTCTATTTTCCCCTCTCTCCCTCTCTCTCTCTCTCTCTCCCTCTCTGCCTCTGTCGCTGAGATGAGAGGAGCGCTGGCAGGGGAGCAGGTGTGTGTCTGACCGTCTGTGTGCCGTCGGCAGGTCCTCGGGGGAGAGGAGAGGGGGAGAGAAGCTGGAGCTCTCGATGAGCAACATCGGCGCCGACGTCCTGGAGCTGCTGCTCGAGTTTGTGTACACGGGCTCGCTCATCATCGACTCGGCCAACGCCAAGACCCTCCTGGAGGCCGCCAACAAGTTCCAGTTCAACACCTTCTGCAAGGTCTGCGTGTCCTTCTTAGGTAGGAGCGCAATGGGGCCACGACACTGGAGCAGCGTCTCTCTCTCTCTCTCTCTCCCTGTTTCTCTCTCTCTATCTCTCTCTCTGTCTCTCTCTCTCTCTGTTTCCCTTTCTCTCTCTGTCTCTCTCCCCTGTTTCTATCTCTGTCTCTCTTGTCTCTCTGTCTCCCTCTCCCTCTCTCTCTCTCTCTCTCTCTCCCCCCTGTTTCTATCTCTGTCTCTCTCTCTTTCTCTCTTTCTCTCTCTCTCTCTCTCTCTCTCTTTCCCTTTCTCTCTATCTCCTGTTTCTCCTGTCAACCTCTCTCTCTCTTCATCTACCCCCCTTTCTATCTACCCCCACCTCAGCTCTCTCTCTCTCTCCTCCCTACTCATCTCTCAAATGCAAACTCAAATGAGCTTTATTTGACTGGCAAGAACTACATTTGTATTGCCAAATCATACTAAAACAAGCATAGTCAATTAACAGGAATAATAATCATTATTAATTGACTCATAAAATAAAACCGTAATAACAGTTGTAATAACCATAAACTACAATCTAAACCCAACCTAGTGGCAGTGTCATTCCCTAGTGTCCTGCTGTCTGTCCCTCAGGCTATGGCACACTGCCACATACTGTGCTGTGGTGCCCGCTCCCAGTATGGCAAATATTTTCAATATCTATCATCTCTTTGAATTGAGGGAGGGATATTTCACTGCAAAGAGCAGCGATCAGGGGCCAAACACAAAATGGCCACCGGGGAAGTCGTGATGGTTCACTGTGAGGCGAAGAACCTCCTGAACCTGGCGAGGCTGAGATGTACTCTGAAAAAAGGAAATGAATCGCACTGTTCTAGCACCACATTTTCTGGTCAGCACTGCATTCGTGGGTATTTTATCATAGGCCCCTAATTGCATGATTTAAGTTTAAGGTAATTCAGATGCAGCTCTGCAGTCGTGCCAAGGTTTATTTTAGGTTTATTTCTGTTTTGCTTTTTTAAACAAAACAGCGGAAGGAAACAACGAAAAGGAAAAAGGACAAGGAATTGGGAACGATATAAAATAGTGTCTACACACCTTGAGTGATTTTCTCTCTAATTAAGCTACACTCTGTCTGCATGGTTCATGGCTACACCCTAATTATGCTACACTCCCGTCTGTCAGTTCAATTCAGTTTGATTGAAAATGAGGAAAAGAAAAAACATGCCCATATGCTGAAATGTTTGATTGTTTGTTTGAAGCTCTTTTTGTAATTTCTTCCAGGTGCAGGGAACTCACAGAAATCCTTACTGAAAACACAGAGGCACTGTTTGACAATTCCTCTCTAATTAACTCATATGCCTGTTTTAGAATTGAGTGCGTAAAGGTTGCCAACAGAGTTACGCCGTTTCACTGCTGAAGGTGGTGTGCTATTATTATTAATAATAATAATAATAATAATCAAAATAAAAATAATAAAATCTTCCACCACTTGGTTTGAGAGTCTCCCACATGCCTTTGGCAAACTGTAGGTGAGATGGAATGTTTTCTTCAACAATGGCTTTCTTTTTTGCCACCCTTCCATAAAGCGCAGATTTCTGAAGCGCCCGGGCTGTTGTTGTCCCATGGTCCATCGCTCCCTTCTCTGCCATGGAAGACTATAACTCCATTGTGATAGGCCTCTTGGTGGCCTCCATAACAAATTCCCTTCTCACATGGATGCTCAGTTTTGGAGGACAGCCTGTTCTAGGCAAATTCAGTTGTGCCTTCACGATGAAGCTCATGTTTGGAAATGCACTTCCCAACCAACTGGGACCTCTCACAGACCGGTGTATTTAATTTGAAATGACCTGAAACACCTTAATTGTAAGGTGAATGGTTAAGATGGACTCCAATCAAATAATAACGTGACCTCTGAATACAATTGATTGCACCAGAGTTTATTTAGGTGTCTCAGAAAAAGGATTGAATACTTACGCAATAAATTATCATCGTGTTTTTTATTTGTAATTAATTAACAAAAAGCTTTCATTTTTTTAGTTTTTATTTGACATTATAGAGTATTTTGTGTTGATCAGTGGCAAGAAATCACAATTAAATCCATTTTGATTGCAGGAAGTAAGAAAATAATATGTGAAAAATGCCAAAGTGGGTGAATAGTCTTTATACCCACTGTGTATAGCATGGATCTTTCATGAGTGAGATTCCTGTCACAGTTCCAGCTCCTGGGTCTCATGTGTGTTATGCTTGAGTGGGGTCTGAAAGGTTATCTGTTCCTTTAGGGCCACACATTTCCACTGTGACACCGCAGTATCAGTAAACACGAGCAAACAATCAAACCGTCACATTCACCCACAGACAGCACAAAGAACACAAAGGCTCACGTTTACCAGCCCTTTGTGGGGCCGGCTTTGTACCTGCAAAATGTACTGGGATATTTACTAAGGAATTGCAATGGTAATTACCTGGATTAAACATCAGAGTAGCGTGGATTTATTCTTCTGACTGTGCGTCAGCCTTCGGGCCCGATGTGCATTGCGTATGATGTAATTGCGGGCATTCCGATGGAGAATCGGCAAAATATGAAAATGGATTAACGCGAATCGTAACCCGATGAGACGTAACGAGATTAATCCAAAACGTGCCCGCTTGAGTCACGGTTGCGCGTCTTGTTCAGGATGTTTGAAAATCAGGTCAGCACAATCGCCGAGATGCGCAAGGAGGAGAAACGGCAACCCTTTTTGTGCGAATGTAACTTTCCCCCGAATACTGTAACCCACCTGCACAGATTCAATATCACACCAGCCAATAGTGTTTGATCGGTGTGACATCTTTTTTTCGTATCCCGTACACAGACCGGGCCCGCAGCGTACGGTAAAGGCACAGGATGTGTCAGTCCGATGACTGGCGTTTGTTCCCCTCTTCTCCCTCCCTCCCTCCCTCTCTGTCTCTCTGCCGTTTCACCCCCGCGCTCTCATTACGCCTGCGTGTCAGTCAGTCAGCCAGGTGGAACCCTCGCCCGAAAGCGCTCCCGCGTACGCGCTAAACCCCCCGCGCCGAGCCGCGTGGCGTAAGTGGCCCTTAGCGGAGCGACGGCGGGACGCGGATCGAGGACCGCGGTGTTACGGCGCCCCGGCTCACCGCGTCCCGCGAGCGCGTTTATTAAGCTGCGGGGCTGTCTGAGCTCCCTGCGCACCGCGGGTTCCTCTCGGCGGAGACGACACGTCCCAAAAGCCAGGCGAAAGAGGAGCGACGGAGGCGAGGAGCTTTTCTTACCGCGGGAGTGGGATTGCAGCTGTCTGCGGGCTCCCGCGCAGCCTGCAAACGCGCCTGTCAGAGTCGAATAAACACACTCGCACGCGCGCACGCCGCACTCGCGCTCTCTCTCTCTTAAACAGACACACTCTCATGCTGTCACACACATACACACACACACGCACACACACACACACACACACTGTCACACACACACACGCTCACGCGCACGCTCTCTCTCTTAAACAGACACACTCTCATGCTGTCACACACACACACACACACACACACACACACACACTCGCACGCACGCACTCCCGCTCTCTCTCTTAAACAGACACACTCTCATGCTGTCACACACACACACACACACACACGCTCGCACGCACGCCGCCTCTCTCTTAAACAGACACACTCTCATGCTGTCACACACATACACACACACACACACACAAACAGACACACTCTCATGCTGTCACACACACACACACACACACACGCACGCACTCTCTCTCTTAAACAGACACACTCTCATGCTGTCACACACATACACACACACACACACCTACACACACACACACACACACACACACACACACACACGCACGCCTCTCTCTCTTAAACAGACACACTCTCATGCTGTCACACACATACACACACACACACACACACACACACACACACCCTCTCTTAAACAGACACACTCTCATGCTGTCACACACATACACACACACACACACAACACAGACAAACAGACACACTCTCATGCTGTCACACACACACACATACACACACACACACACACACGCCCGCCCTCTCTCTTAAACAGACACACTCTCATGCTGTCACACACATACACACACACACACACACACACCCTCTCTCTTAAACAGATGCCCTCTCATGCTCTCGTACACGCACACACAAACACACTAATGTGCACGCACAATCACACAGTCATAAACTAAGTTCAATCCAATGAAGCTTCACTGGCATGGCTGCATATAATAATATTGACGGAACGATTAACACTGAAAAGAGCGCGCCAGACAAACTGAATTAATAAAGTACAAATATGGGTGCGCAAATAAATAAACTAAGATGAAGAACGAGAAAGAAATGCATAGACAAGTTGAACATCGGTGATAAGAACAGTACTTATAATAATGATTATGATGATGATAAACTGAAATAATGGTGGCCTGGTTATATCAGCAAACTCTCACGTTCAGTTTTTATTCCCCAGTGTATGGGGGGGGCTTCTACTGTCTCTGTCTCTGCGATTTTGGACCTCCCGGAAGATTGCTCCAATTTTTGACTAGAATGTTGGGTGCTGGTATTTTTGGCAATCTGTCAGGAAGTGCAGCTCCGTCTCCACTGCCCTCCAACAATCACAATGCAAGCTCAGCCTGCACTGCCTTGGCAGCCAAGTGTGCCTGTGGTGGCCAGTGTGAGGTCTGTACACTGTCAATGCTCAATGTTTCTTCCTCAGTTCATCAGTCACCAGGGTCAGATACTCTGCCATGATGTACTGGTCTTTTTAGGGTTAAATGATATTCAAGTTGGAGTTAAATTTGAGTGATTTCATTCCAATAAGTGATACAGTGATGCTTGAAAGTTTGTGAACCCTGCAAGGGGTTCATATATTATAAATCTAAACCTCAATTCTTAACAAATATATCCCAAATAAAGATACACACACAAATAAATATGATGTATTTTCATTGTTAATTTACCAGAAACTAAGATACCCTTGTGTGCAAAAATATGCGAACCCCATCAATCAATAACTTGCGGCACCTCCTTTAGCAGCAGCAATGACTTCAAAGCAAACGTCTCCTCACTGATCAGACTCTGGCATTTTCTTTGAGGGATTCTTTCCCACTCCTCCTTACAGAACCCAGCCAACTCAGTGAGGTTTGAGGGCTGTCTGGCACGAACAGCCCACTTCAGGTCCTGCCACAGCATCTCGATTGGATTTAGGTCAGGACTTTCACTTGGCCATTCCGAAACACAAAACTTATTTCTCCTGAGCCATTCTTTGATAGATTTGCTTGAATGCTTTGGATCATTGTCTTGTTGGAACACTCACAGACAAGTTTTAGCTTTCAGACTGGTGGTCTGACATTCTGTTCAAGAATTCTCCACCATCAGAATTCATTTTACATTTTAAGCTTCACCATTCCAGAGCCATGCATTGAGGAACAATCACAGTTAGGGATAAGGTTATTTTGGTGATGGGCAATGTGTTTTTTTTTTTTTTTTTTTTTTAAGTAAAGGTTTTTGAACAAGTAGACAGTGGTGAAGACAGACATGGCATTTTGATTGACTAAAAAGGTTGATTTTGGACTCATCTGTCCAGAGAACAGACTTCCAGAAACTTTCAGGTTTGTCCAGATGGTCTCTGGCAAACTTAAGACAGGCAGCTTGGTTCTTTTTAGACAGCGGAGGCTTCTTCCTGGCTACCCTTGCATTCCAGTTCTATTCAGCGTTCTTCTTATTGTTGATGGATGTGCAATGACATCAGGTGTAGCGAGGGAGGCTTGTAGATCCCTGGATGTTATTCTTGGGTTGCTTTTTATTTGATTTATTCTTTTTCTTGTAGCTCTTGGTGATATTTTACTAGGACGCCCACTTCTAGGCAGAGTCGCTGTCGTGTTAAACGCTCTATTATACGTTCTATATTATTTGTCTCACAGTGGACTGATGGAGCCCAAGTCTTTTTGATTTTATATCCTCTCCAGACTGATGCGCACTCACTACTTTCTTCCTGAGGTCTTCTGAGGTCTCCTTAGATCCCAGTATGGTGTGTTTTGCATTCACCTGTAGGGGTAACACCAGACTGACCAGGTTTCTTACCTGTATTTAGTGCCACCCAAACTCTTTCCTAAAGATCTGACCTTTGATTGGTTAACTTGGTACCCAATTATATGCCCCCGTGATTCTACTTACCTACTTGATTTAACTAAGGCAACAGGAGTTTCACTTATTTTTGCATTGCTACTCTATGCAAAATTTCCTAAAAAATGTATCAAATTGGTCAATATAGACCCTTTATTTCAGATAAGAAAACACTGGTTCTGATTAAATAAGGATTTTGTGGTAAGATTTCTATGATTGATATGATATGATTCTATGATATGATTCTAGATTTCTATGATTGTACAAGGGGTTCACAAACTTTCAAGCATCACTGTATATATACTGTATTTTCCTTTTTCTTTACTTACAATTTGGTTTGGTCTAATTTTCTGAACAAGTGTATCACTGTCCTGAGGCTAAGGTGGCACTCACGCACAAGCATACTCACGCGCAAACATACCCTCACACCATACCTACACATGCTCGGCACAGACACCACACTCTCTCACATGGACACACACACACACACACACACACACACACACACACACACGGGACACACACAGACACCACACTCTCTCACATGGACACACACACACACACACACACACACACACACACACTCCACTTTCTCACATGGGCACACACAGACACACACACACACACAGGGACACACACAGACACACACACAGACACCACACTCTCTCACATAGGGCACACACACACACACACACAGGGACACACACAGACACACACACAGACACCACACTCTCTCACATGGGCACACACACACCACCACTCTCACATGGGCACACACAAACATGCACCACACTCTCTCACATGGACACACACACACACACACACACACTCTCTCACACAGACACACACCACACTCTCTCACACAGACACACACCACACTCACACAGACACACACACACACACACACACACACACACTATCTCACATGGACACACACAGACACACACCACACTCTCTCACATGGACACACACTGCACTCTCTCACACAGACACACACACACACACACACCCCACACTCTCTCACACTGCCACACACAGGCGTGCTGTGCCCTGTGGTATATCAGCTGGTATATGAGCCGGTGTGTCTGCCCTCGTGTCGCGCAGAGAAGCAGCTGACGGCGGGGAACTGCCTGGGCGTGCTGGGCATGGCGGAGGCGATGCAGTGCACCGAGCTCCACAGCATGGCCAAGGCCTTCGCCCTGCAGAACTTCCCGAGGTGGCGGGCCAGGTGAGCGAGATCCTCCGCGTCTCGAGGGTGTTGAGGCCTACATTGGGGTCGGCTACCTGTTTCAACGACAGCCTCAACACCAAGGCCGAGGAGCTGGTGTATTCTGAGACCGTCATCAAAGTGGATTAAGAAGGACCCTGAGTTGTGGGTTAGCAGGGGCCATATCCTGAGCCGCAAGGGGAGGGGGCTTGAGGGGGGTGGGGGGATACTCGTGTGCTGTAAATAGGGGGTACGAACAGTGAGGTGCGCTGGTGTGTAAATGCTGTTTCTCTCACAGGGCAGTTGGGTGTTCCTAAGCTGTTGTTTTCTGCCACGTGATTGGCCAGGTAATGTGGGGTTGGTTTGTCGTTGGCCAGTAAGAGATATACTACAGCCATTAAAAAAGTAAGAAAACAGATTAACGTAATCCTTCTGTGGCGATGACGTTTATATCCATTTAAGACCGTGAGTTATCCACTAATTTTACCTGCAAAATGATACATGTTGCATAACAGTAGACAAAGACAGGCACAGCAGATAAGCAGTGGTAGAAAGGCCTTTAAACTGTTCAAAGAGTTTATGGCTGTGGGGATGAAGCTCCTGCTGAACCAGGCCTCTTTCCAGGGCAGACAAATGGACCTGTGGCTAGAGGGCGTTCTTTGGAAGTGGTGGGTTGAGTGGGTGGTCGGCGTTCGAGGCCATGGCATGTTTATTGAGATCACCGATGTTTGGTACAGGGGGAACCTATGATTTTGGAGACTGTGATTTTTAGTATGGTGTTTTTATTGGTGAGCGTTGACATGATCAAGCAGACACTACTGTAAGAGGGTTCCCATGCGTCATGGAAAATCATTGAAAATCATTGTCATGGAAATTTCTGATTCCATGTAACGTTATATATTGTTTTCTTCTTTTCCGATAACGTTACCGCAAAATGTCTGTTCCCCTGCCACCGTTGTTGCCACCTGCCACGGCTGTTCTCACACACACACACAGACACACAATGAGATGTGTATTTGTACTGGCAACAAAACGTGTTAAGTTATGAAAGTAAAGTCAGTCGCAACAAAATGTAATTGAAAATCTTAAATTTGTCACTGAAATTCGATTTGAGTGGGCACTGGCATAGAGTAACACTGGCTCAATGATGCCCTGCTGTAGCAACTGGAGTAATTGGGGAAGAGAGCGAGAGCGAGCATCGTTTGCGGAGGATGAGAAGTCTTTGCTGGCAGCGTTTGTGGAGATCACATGTTTATGTGCTCTTTGAATTTTAGCGAGTTGTTGATTGTGATTCCCAGGTATTGGAGGAGTGCACTAGCTCCACAGCCTCACCTTTGATGGTGGTTGGAGTGTTTGTTGGCTGCCTTGATTATGAAAGCGATTTGTAGTTCTTTTTGTTTTGGCGATATTAAGCAGCGGGTAGTCGTTGTCACACCACGTTGTAAATTTGAGATGATTTATTGTAGTCGGCGTGGGTTGATTGGCATTGAGGAATGCAGTAATGACTGTGTTCTCAGAGTGTCTGGAGTAGATGGTGGACTTGGCTTTGACAGCCCTCAGGGTACAGCGTGTACAGGAAGGGGCTCAGGACACACCCCTGGGGGGGGGGGCGCCAGTGTTGGTGATGACCAGCAGGGTTGTCTTGACCTCCACTCTGATGGCCTGGGGTCTGTCGCTGGGGAAGTGAGTCCATTTGATGAGGGATGGAGGGATGGAGGGGGGGGATGCAGGGCCGGATCTTGACGTTCATGGGCTCTAGGCCTCGTCTCTGTTTT
Organism: Aldrovandia affinis; assembly: GCA_029706075.1. NCBI lineage: Eukaryota > Metazoa > Chordata > Actinopteri > Notacanthiformes > Halosauridae > Aldrovandia > Aldrovandia affinis. The sequence goes on along the minus strand of JAINUG010000205.1, from coordinate 1,016,552 downwards.
GGGCCTTCCAACCCTCCTCACTCCTCTGAGTTCAACGCATCCGGCAGGGCATTCTGGGAAATTGAGTTCTTCGATTTAACGTTAGATTGGAGATATGATTTCATTTGCATTTGTTTTTTATGATGACTACTACTTCTAATAATAAGCATCTTGTGTGATGAACATATTTTGATTAGATGTGTAGTATGAGTTATGTAAGAAATAATGATAAATACAAGTGGGCCCAGAATTATGGGGAAAATATTAATATGGATATTATTAATATTTTCCCCATAATTCTGGGCCCATGCGACCTTTGGGCCCTAGGCCCAGGCCTTGTCGGCCTATGCGGAACCCTTGGGGGTTGTGAGCGATTGCAGGAGCAGGGAGTGGAACATTGGACTCCACTCCTCATGCCTTCCACAGTGTGGAAACGCGGCCTGGTCCAGGGGCCTCGTTGGATTGGCTCCTTCTGAGCAGCCCGTAATGTCATCAGCGGAGAACGCTGGCTCAGACTTTAAATTGTGAGCCTGTCACAGGAAATGAAATGAGCAAGCTGTCACATTGTGGAGAAGTCACGATTGTCGAAACGAGAGAGAAACTGATTTGGGTCAGATGCGAAGGAAGATGGTCCCATTCAAAAGCGCGTTTGCTAATATAGGTCATTAAAATGGTCTGCCAATTTTTAATGGACTTCGTCCGTGCACAGAAAAGCAGAACCCGTCTTCTTACAAACGGCATTTATCACAAACCCTGTTTTTTTTCCGCTTACGTAAATTTTAATCAGTTTAACTTGCGGACAGGGTTAAAAATGATCCGTCATCATATTTTTCCATCAATGCTTTAGTTGCAGTTGCACGCCTGTGGTAGATTAAAAATCACAGATGGTTTTTATTTCAAAGGCAATCTTTATTTGGATTCATTCACAAATTTTCCGCAATATCTCATGCTAAACTGGTAGCATTTTGGCTAAAGGTTTCGCCTAAAGATTCCATCACTTTGATAATTGGGCTTCACGCCTGCCTGTGCATAACGCATACAAACGCTCAAGCAGACATTGCCATTGGTCACAATTCATTTTCTTGTCCGTCAAAATGACAGATAACTTATTTTATTCCGTCAAAGCATCTACAATTGAACGGTAAAGGAGTTGGGGGTAGCCTAATCATCGAGCCTAATTCTCGGTTTGAATTCTCTTTGATTTTTGAATTAAAACTCTCTTACAATTATATTTAAAATGTCCGTCCTGTAGGCTATTAAAAAAGTGCAATTATAAGAGAAAAAATTAGGCATTGCGGGCAAGGCGAGACGTGAACAGAAAACATTTGCGGTTAGAGAGTCCTACGGGAGCGGGCAGGGGGGCGATCAGGAAATGCTGTTGGTGCAGAACTGATGAAATGGAAAACGCTGCAAGTGCAGGTGGGAGCAGTCAGAAACGTTGCAGGAGCGCTGCCTGTCAGGGACGCAGTTTGAAACCCGTCTCTGCCAGACCGGCCCCGGTCATCAGCACCGATCGGGGGCGGCGTTTGGCTGTCCGCCCCTGGGGAAGGGGGGAGGGGGGAGGGTGAGCCGGCTCAGGTCCGCCGTGAAGCACGTAAGGGCGTATCCAGAACGTGGATGGGAGAATTCCGTCTCAAAGGAAGTGGAGTTCGCTGCCTTCAGAGAATTAGCTTGCCTCGAAGAGATGAGCAGCGGGCTCATGTGGGGAGGGCAAATCGAAATAGAGAGTGTAATTGGCTACCAAATTGGGAGAAAAACTGGGAAAAAATCTAAAATAAATACATTTTTTAAAATGTTGCAGGAGCAGGACGGCTAAAACAGGCCTGCGCATTGCTCTACGTCCCAGCACTGAACACCGCCCACTGCATAACTCTACAGCACTTAACACTGCCCCACTGCATAACTCTACAGCACTTAACACTGCCCCACTGCATAACTCTACAGCACTGAACACCGCCCCACTGCATAACTCTACAGCACTTAACACTGCGCCCACTGCATAACTCTACAGCACTTAACACTGCCCCACTGCATAACTCTACAGCACTTAACACCGCCCCACTGCATAACTCTACAGCACTGAACAGCACTGAACACCGCCCACTGCATAACTCTACAGCACTGAACACCGCCCACTGCATAACTCTACAGCACTTAACACTGCCCCACTGCATAACTCTACAGCACTTAACACCGCCCACTGCATAACTCTACAGCACTGAACACCGCCCCGCTGCATAACTCTACAGCACTGAACACCGCCCGCTGCATAACTCTACAGCACTTAACACCGCCCCACTGCATAACTCTACAGCACTTAACACTGCCCCACTGCATAACTCTACAGCACTTAACACCGCCCCACTGCATAACTCTACAGCACTGAACACCGCCCACTGCATAACTCTACAGCACTGAACACCGCCCACTGCATAACTCCACAGCACTGAACACCGCCCACTGCATAACTCCACCGAACGCCGCTCTACAGCACTGAACGCATCATCACTGCCCTGAATGCATCATGACTTCCTGAACGCATCATGACTGCGCTGAACACATCATCACTGCGCTGAACGCATCATGACTGCGCTGAACGCATCATGACTGCGCTGAACGCAACATGACTGCGCTGAACACATCATCACTGCGCTGAACACATCATCACTGCGCTGAACGCATCATCACTGCGCTGAACGCATCATGACTGCGCTGAACACATCATCACTGCGCTGAACGCATCATCACTGCGCTGAACACAACATCACTGCGCTGAACACATCATCACTGCGCTGAACACCACGCCAGTGCACCACATGCCACTACGTCTCCGCGCTGCATCGCCCCATACTGCTCTCAAACACTGCAGCCCCCTACTGTGACACGATGCTTTGCCCTTTGAATAAATACAGCTTTTCAAATACTGAACCAAACTATTGCAGAAAAAATGATTTAATGCCGGTGATGGATGTCTGTAAACATGTTTATAATGTGAAGAGAGGAGGTGTATGTGGGTGAGACGATCCGCAGGGGAGAGGAGACAATGGAGTGAAATATTTTACCCTCCCTTAAAACGGCAAAAGCCCAATCAGCTTCTTATCTGCGCTTTCTCTCAGCGCCCTGCTCTGTTTCTGATTTTGGGAAGTGCGTTTGTGATTAGCAGTTGAATCAGCGTCTTCTGTGTTCCGTTCATAATTCCTTTGATGCATGTCGGCACTCTGTTTAACCGCTGCTTGCTCTTTGAACGCCGTCACTTCGGCAAGCTCACTGATGCAGGCGTCGCGCTCTTTATCTGACTGAAGGACCCCTGGACCCACGGACCCGCCATCACTCGCGTAGCGTACAGTCCCATCCGCCCGTGCGGCTGGATCTTTACTGAAGCCGCTCGGGTGAAGTACCTCGGTCGAGAGTACAAGAGCAGTGCCCCTCTTAATAATAATATACGCCATTTAGCAGACGCTTTTATCCAAAGCGATTTACAGTAGTGAATGTACTGTATACATTTTCAGTATATGTGGCCCCAGTGGGGATTGAACCCACAACCCAAGCGTTGCCAACGCTGTGCTCTACCAACTGAGCCACAGAGAACCGCAAGCTCTTAGGGATTAGAGCTTACACCCTTCTGGTTACAGACCGCGTTGCCGCTGACACTCTGCCGTCTGGTTACGTGCGTATTGCCATTTTCACGTCCCGGAGCCGTTGTTTGATCACAAACTGAGCCGTGTAACGGGGATGACAGGGCGCGCTAATCCCTGACACGCATGAATTTGACCTCTCTCTCATCCAATCAGGAGTCATTTGTTTTCTCTCCCATCCAATCAGGAGTCATTTGTTTTCTCTCCCGTCCAATCAGGAGTCACTGGGCAGTGCATGCGGTGCCGGCGCGGATGCTGCTGCTTAATGAAGCCAAACGGGCTCATGCATTATGCAGCGCGGAGGCTCGAGAGGGAAACGTACCTGCTCACAGCGGGGAATAAAATCAGCCAGTCTCTGTGTTGCGATGGTCATTAGGGCGACTGTCCCGCGTTTCGACTCGCTGTCCCACGGCTAACGGTGACGAACGTCGTCCCGCATTTTAATAAAGTAATTGCATAATGCATACGAATCCACCTCCGGTTTATACAGGGTATAAACTTTCCCTCCTTTCCCGCCCTGCGACGTCCCGCATACTCAACCTGCTTGTCCTCCGTTCGTACTCTTTGAATCTGGTCACCCTAGTAATTCTGGTTTGTGCTGTGCTGTGTGACTCAGATAGTCTCCCCTGTTTGGGCTGTGCTGTTTGACTCAATCTCCCCTGTTTGGGCTGTGCTGTTTGACTCGATCTCCCCTGTTTGAGCTGTGCTGTTTGACTCAATCTCCCAGTTTGGGCTGTGCTGTTTGACTCGATCTCCTTGTTTGAGCTGTGTTGTTTGACTCAATCTCTCCTGTTTGGGCTGTGCTGTTTGACTCGATCTCTCTTTTTGGGCTGTGCTGTTTGACTCAATCTCTCCTGTTTGGGCTGTGCTGTTTGACTCAATCTCTCTTTTTGGGCTGTGCTGTTTGACTCAATCTCCCCTGTTTGGGCTGTGCTGTTTGACTCAATCTCTCCTGTTTGGGCTGTGCTGTGTGACTCAATCTCCCCTGTTTGGGCTGTGCTGTTTAACTCGATCTCCCCTGTTTGGGCTGTGCTGTTTAACTCGATCTCCTCTTTTTGAGCTGTGCTGTTTGACTCTGTCTCTGTAGCTTGACGGCCTGAGATCCGGTTGCGTGGCCTTACTAAGAGATGTCCTCGAAACACTTGAGTTATACGAGACACGCTGGGACGGCGCATGTAGCGAGGACACTGTATACCCGGCGGTGTTTAACGCAGGCGTAGGCAGAGGTGCTCTGAACCGCAGTGCCCTCCCGCCCCCGCGGCCCCCAGGTCTCTCTGAACACTGCGAACACGTGCGCACCTGAGTTACTCTGTCCTCATCATCGATCTAATGAAGTTTGTCTAATTCAATTTGGAGGCTTTTTTCAAATAAACTGCAGCAGATCCTCGTTAAATAGACGACAGTGTGCCCTATTTGCATATATTACGGAAGACCGTTTTACACAGACGAGAGTCGGCAACTTTTAAACAAATGACAGTTGACAGTGTTTAAACAGACTACAGTGGATCCAGTCACGTTGTTCACAGCCAGCATCCGACATACTGTACACACAATGGCAGGGGATATATACGAGATGGAAAATTGGACGGCTGTGTAAATTCTGATTAACATTTGTGAATGGCTCAAAAGCGAGGGAAATCAAATCGAATTTGGCAGCGTTCAGGCGACAGCGTTTGCATTGTGTTCAAGGATAATCGCAAAGTTTTCTTTTTGGGAATAAACTTCGGACATGGATACGCGATGTGTCCCTTCGTGCTTTTTTGTGCAGATGGCTTGAAATGTTGCCATCGTTGTGCCGGAGCAGAGTCTGTTTTTCTCAGGTCTGAATTTGTTTGCGCGCCGGCTCCTCATTTGAGGCGTTTTGTTCCTCGTGTCTCACGACTTTGAAAGCAGGAGCCGGGCCAAGGCAGGCAACTTATCAAACAAATCTTTTCATGCTCGGTGGCTGCATGCAATCAGAGATAACAAGCTCAGAGAGAGAGGCCTGTCTCCTGCAGGATTATGCATTATTGAAACTTGATTGGTGGATTTCTGCTCTTCCTCCGAGGCGCTTTTGCTATCTCTCCCCCAGTGCGTCTGCCTGCCTTTGACAGTCGTCAGGGAGACAGGTGAGGAGACGCTGGCCCCCAGTTAAGACTCCCGTGCCGATATCCCCATGTGACCCTCGCGAAGCGAAGCGAAGCCCACAGCGATGCCGGGGAACGCGTTCCTGCCGCCCGAGCAGAAACCGGCCAAACTAATCAAGCCACGCCGAGTGAAATTGACCGGATCGAACCGGGGGCGTGCTTGACCCACACGCGGGAGAGTTTCTGTTGTGGAAGATGGTAGTGAGGCTTGCAGGGCTGGAGTGTGGCGCTTATTGTGAAGGGAAAAACCAGAGTTGATAGTTGATACTCGAAAAGTGTAACTCTAGTTGCGTAAACAGGGAGTTGCCCGCCCCCTCCTCCTCCAGTCGTGACCTTCACTGACACCACAGGAAACGGCTCCTGATGGACACGTTTAATCTGCACCTTCTCTCAGTCCAGCGTCGCTGCAGATCGATTAGGCCCGGACACGCCGCTGGCTTGGGGATGTCAGAACTGATATTTCTTAACGTTTTTTGGGGGAGTTTTTTTAAACAAGTTTTCCCCCTCATTTGTTCTCCTTTTCTAACAGTTTGGTATGCTCACTGGTGACTGTAGGCCTGTCCCAGTGCTGTGCGGCTTGCATGGATAAATCAACTATTATACTTTATTTTTGGAGCATCAACTAAGTGACCGAGGCTCATTCTTTAAACTCTAATACGCTGCTTAGAGCACCTTGTGCTAAGACCTCGGCCAGCAGGCTGGGACCTGCATTGGTAAACCAATCACAGGCGTGGATCAGAGCAGGCTCACGGCCGTGACGTGTGGTTTACATCATTTTCATGCGCATCAAACCATTCAGTGAGCACTCGGGCTGTGTGTACAGGGGCATTGCCATCCTGGAAGATAGAAATGCTTCACCATATGAATGTGATGAAGGTGATCACTCAGACTGGGATTGTATTTATTGGCTTTTATGATGTCCTCTAAGGGATTGAGTGGACCTAAACCATGCTAGGAAAATACACCCCACACCGTAACAGAGCGTCCAGAACCCTTCATTTACTCAAGTGTCTCCTTTCTTTTTGCAGTGACATGTGTGTGCGTGCATGCGCGTGTCAGTTCAGTCACAGAGAAACCCCTCTTTCTTGCAGAATATTGCCATAGCTCTGAGAGACCTGAACCTCGTAAATACGCAGCCCTGCACCCCCAAAATGCCCACATCCTCACCCCCGGAAAAACCCAGACCTTCACAGACTTGCACCATTGAAATAAGCTATAATAATACATTGAAATACATTATAATTCAGTTATATTATATTCTATAACTGTATATAATTAAATGGCATGCAGTTAAAATATATTGAAATAAGCACTTGAGCGTGTGGTGTGCAGAATGAATCGCCCTCGCGCTCCCCGAGCCGCTGCCTGCCGTACGATCCCCAGTGGAGCAGTCCTTTCAGTGTAATAATGTGGGTTCAGTGACCGCGTCCAGCTAGCAAATCAAATATTACTTACTAGAGTACACTCACATCTGGAGAACTGTCTTCATAAATGCACACACCCGCACACACACACACCCGCACACACACACACACGCACACCCACGCATGCACACGCACACCCACGCACACACACCACACACACACACACACCCACGCACACGCACACACGCACACACACACACACCCACACACACACACACGCACACCCGCACACACACACCACACACACACACACACACACACACACCCGCACACACACACACCCGCACACACACACACACACCGCACACACACACACACACACACACACACCACGCACACACACCCCACACACACACACACACACACACACACACACACACACACACACACACACCCACACACACACACACACCCAAGGTGCTCTTTATGAGCTGGTTCAAGGTTCTGGAACCAGCTGAAATAATCTGCTTTATTAAGTAATGCTGGAAGGCCCATAGCTGCCAATAGGATGCATTAGGAGCCGTTGAACTCATTCATAAATTATCTGCTGCGCGGGTTTGGTTTGTTTCACTTGGCGTAAAGTGCAGTCATGATGAAGATGAAGACGAAGGTGCTCGCGCCGCGTGCCGGTCGTGGAACGGCGCGCTCTTGTTTGCCGGCGCTGCGGTCGAGTCGATGAACCGCTCCATCGTGCCCTTCGGGAGGAGAGCGATGACGTGTTTTTCCTGGATAGAGCATCACTCAATAACGTCGGGCCGTCCCACTGTTTACCGAGCGTGACACGCGCCGGAACCCCCGACGGGCGCCCGTGAACTTTACCGCCGGAGAAAACGGGGGAAGACAAGGTTGCAGCGCGTCGGCGGCCCTGGGTAAATGCCAGCCGGGGGGTTGCTATGGGAACCGCGGCTGGATGGAATGGAATGGGAGCGGAGCGCGGGCGGAGGCAGGACCCTGGGACACGGGCCCTCAGACTGGATTACGGAGAGGACAGGAGTCCGTCTCACCTGCTCTGTTACAGAAGGAGCAGGCAGGGGCGGCGGATAGCGTAGCGGTCTAATGCACCCGTATTTTGGCTGGTCTGATACTGGCGTGCGCTGCCTGTCAGGGACGCTCTTCGAAACCTGTCTCTACCAGACTGGCCCAATCGGGGCGGTGTTTGGCTGTCCACCCCAGGTGGAGGGGGAGGGGGAGGGTGAGCCATCTCAAGTTTGCCGTGAAGCACGTAAGGAGTCTTCAGAACGTGGGTGGGCGAATTCTGGATCGAGGGAACCGGAGTTCGCTGCCCACAGAGAATTAGCTTGCCTCATAGAGACGAGCGGCAGACTTGTGTGGGGAGGGTCAATCGGAATAAATAGAGGGTGTAATTGGCTACCAAATTGGGAGAACAAAAAAATCAGAAACAAATTAAAAAAATTTAGAAGAAGGAACAGGTAAGAGTGGCACTTTACCTTACAGGACCATCGTACTCGGGTCCATATGAAGGGTCCCTGAATATTAACCGTCTTGGACCTCAAATTAGGAGGCCAAACAGGTGTTTTGGCCTTTGTGCTGTATTGTTGTTGTGTGGATATTTCTCTTTCTTTCTTTCTGGAAATGTATTGATAAAAAAATACATATATATTAATCAAAAAGATTCATGCTGACCATTATTTTGCAAGGTACCATTTTTAAAAATCCCATTGAGTTAGATTAGATGTAACGCAATAATGCTTAAATTGCAATCCAGCCCTGTGTCTCTGCTCCATCACTTTGAAAGCCTGCAGCAGTATTCTGTTTGATCGACCAGCTCATCGAAAGTCCCTGAACTTTGCAGAGTAGCGCTCATCAGGGGCATTTTTTTTCTCTCCTATTGCCAACTGCAAACACAGCCGAACAGCCTGCGTTAGGCCTGCTCTTCACCGACCAAGAGGGCAGCCAAGGTCAGCTTCCTCAGGTCTAAATATGCCACTGCCCTGGTGGGTTGCGGAAATCACACAAAAAAAAGTGCAAAACCATCTCCAGCACAGTGTATTTATGTAGCATAGCGCCAGAAAGGTGGAGTTCTGGAAATGGCGTTGACGTCAGAATCTGGCTCTGTGTAGCACAGCGGGCAGCGGGAGGGAGGGTGCACTCACCACGTGGGCCTTGGGCAAAGCTCTTCTCCCGTCAGACTTCTCCAAACGGAGCCACAAACAACCCACAGCCACTGTTGACATTTTAATTAGCCTCTCATTTTTTTTTTTTTTTGAGGTTTGTTGTGTGAGCTGTAAGGGGAGCAGCTGATTGGTTGGAAGGAGTTGGTGGCAGGGGCCATGATTGGATGGGATGTTTGTGAACCTCTGGCCCTACTGTACTTTGAATGTGTGGCTGTCTCTTTAACTTGTGGCAAAAGTGATGCATTGTTTATTGATTTATTCCTCTTTTTCTTTGTCGTTGTGTGTGTGTGTGTGTGTGTGGGTGGGAGGGGTTTAAACTTTTAAGTAACTATGGAAATGGTAACCTGTTGCTGCAGTTGCAAATTGATTCGTGGAAACTCACTTTCAAACATTTTTGTATTTCTTTATTCTACACAGTGTGACCAGTTGCAAGTTTCACCCTCTTTCTCTCCTTTGCCCTCTTCCCCCTCTCTCACTCTCTTCCCCCTCTCTTCCTCTCTCTCTCTCCCTCTCCAGCACGTGTCTGAGTTGCTGGCGGTGGTGCGGTTGCCCTTCATCCACCCGAGTTACCTGCTGAATGTGGTGGATAACGAGGACCTGATCAAGTCGTCCGAGGCCTGCAGGGACCTGGTGAACGAGGCCAAGCGCTATCACATGCTGCCGCACGCCCGCCAGGAGATGCAGACGCCTCGAACCCGACCCCGACTGTCTGCAGGTACGCCACGCCCATGCACACACACACACACACACAAACGCACATGCACGAAAAACACACACACACGCACACGCACACACGCACATGCACACACACACACACACACACACACACACACACACACACACACACACACACACACACATACACACACACATACACACGCATGCACGAAAAACACACACACACACACTACACACACACACACACCCACACGCATCCACAGACACACACGCACACACATACATACATACACACACACACACACACACACACACACATGCACACACACATACAGACAGGCACACATGCACATACACACACACACACATGCACATACAGACACACACACACACACACACACACATGCATAAACACACACACACATACACACACACACACACACACACACACACACACACACACACACACACACACACACACACACACACACGCATGCCTCCTGCCTATAAACTGTAGCTGTAAGACTGCACTTAATGTGGATGGAGTCAGACAAAAGGCCAGTGCATTAGAGCATCTTCAGTGCGTGAGCACTCCACAGTGAAAAGATCAATGCATGACCACAATTTAATGTACTAAAAACGTTACTATACCAACCACCAAATCGGGCACAGATAGGGGTCGTCCAGTTCCCAAGCTGTGACGATGTCGTTTTGCCCTCCTGCTCACAAAGTGCCCTCACTGTTGATGTCCATTTTCAGTTGTTTTGGTATATATCATTTTATATATATATAGCATAGTTATATATATATATATATATATATATATATAGGAAGCATATTTCAGGAAAAAAACGAAGCGGTCTTGGATATTCTATGTGACTGTCTAAAGGCCTCTGGCCATTAAAGGCACACTGGGTTTAAAGTGTGGGCGGTTCTGGTGCTACCTGGTCTGGCTTTACAGGGAACCCTAACTCAAGCCAAGAACAAGGCACACTGTATTCTACACTCCTTATTAATGAATGTTTTAATGAAAATTCATGAGCTACTGGAGGATACATGTCGAGGATCAAAGCTGCAGGTTGAGAACTAAATTGCGTTTTTTCATTATGCACTCGGGACGGCAAAGATTTGTGTGTTAAATGTGGCAAGTTGCGTGCTAGCTAAAAGTGTCACAGTGAACGTCTGTTTAAGCGAAGGGTCGAAATGAAGTGGCCTTTTTCCTTCTTTACCTGGTTCATTAGCATTTTTATTTTTGAGCAGTCGGGCACAGTTTTTGCAGCCGAGCATATGTTCTATTTCAAGTGCCGGAGCTTCTGAGTGCCGGGCTCACCCGTAGTTTTAATAAAGCACAGCTTGTGTTCGCTGACAAATTGTAATTCACGGCCGTGAGACTGGCTAAGTGTGCGCTGCAGCAGTCATTAGCATGTTGTTAACCAGCTTTTCCTCTGTGTGTATGTGTGTGTGGGTGTGGGTGTGTGTGTGTGTGGGTGTGTGTGTGGGTGTGTGTGTGTGTGTGTGTGTGTTTGTGTGTGTGTGTGTGTGTGTGTGTGTGTGTGTGTGTGTGTGTGTGTGTGTGTGTGTGTGTGTGTGTGTGTGTGTGTGGTGTGTGGGTGTGGGTGTGGGTGTGGTGTGTGTGGCTGTGTGGGTGGGGTGTGTGTGTGTGTGAGTGTGTGTGTGTGTGTGGATGTGTGTTTGTGTGTGTGTGTGTGTGTGTGTGTGTGTGTGTGTGTGTGTGTGTGGGTATAATTGTGTTGCTGGTGGTTCTCATTCTTAGGTTCATAAATAAGAGCCTGCTGTCGCATTGTGTTCTTGTGTACGTGTATGTATGTGTGTGTGTGTGTGTGTGTGTGTGTGTGTGTGTGTGTGTGTACAGGTATCATTGTTTTGCTATGCGTTGCTGGTGGTTCTCACTCTTCATAAATAAGAGCCTGCTGTCGCATTGTGTTCTTCTCCCATCGACATTCGTAAACATTTGTGTTTCTCGGCAATATTCATTTCGATGACAAGAACGTTGATGCTGCTGATATTGTAACACTAGCCTGCATTTTAATGAATTAATTTCCTTATTATTGGAGTGCGAATGACTGGAATATTAACTCACCTGCGCACCTGGTGCTCACCCACCTCTGAAATGTCATTACTGCAAATTTCCATATATTAATACTCTGAAATGTATGCAAATGAACTTTATTCTTATTTTATTGAGAGCCTCACCTTATGGGGCTGTCGGTAATGAACCTGAATGACTGCCATTCAGTCCCTTTGTCTAATGCGCACTGGCATTCAGCAGAGGACTGCAGTTTAGCGCAAAAGTTTGGCTGGTCGGGGTAAGAGCGGTAAGCTCCATCTCTACCCATTGTGTACTGAGTGTTTGTTTGGCTGTGCTAAATCAGTTCAAATGGTTCATGTGTCCTTTTTTTTTTTTTTTATTATTATATTTTTTTCTGCTGTTCAGATTCTTCTGTCATAGAATGAGTCTCAATAGAATTCGTTTTAACTGTCGGCCATAAAAATACGTTATGAGCTGAACGCAAACAGCGCGTCCTTCCAGTCCATTGAATGTTCCTTAAACGAAGGCAAATAATGAAGGTCGAGTCTCTTAACCGCGAGGTCTGCAAACAGGAAAGCGGAGAGATTGTAAGAAAGGCCCTGGATCACAATTGTTTGTCTGTATTGTGCATGTCCCACTATGAACGTTCTGTAATATCCCCAGTGGTAATCTCACACTTGGGAGCAAACATACATGTGCATGCACACACACACACACACACACACACACACACATACACACACACACACACATACCCACTTGCACTCATATACATACACGCACACAAACACGCACGTGCACGCACATACATACATGCACTCACACTCACTCTCTGTAGCATCCTGTTAAACTCCTGTTAAAAATGCTTGCATACATGCAAATATATACAGGGGGTAGACAAAATAATGGAAACACCAAACAATATATGAATATTTATTTCATAAGGGCTGCCCAATCCCTCCAGAACAGTTTCAGTCCTTGGAATGATTTTTATAAAAGTACATTTTTAACTGTTGTAGGATATTGAACCATTCTTCAAGGAGGAGGGGGTTGGACATGTGGGCTGGGCCCTGCATTGTTGGCGCCCTGCCCAGTGGCACTAATTGGTTGTCTGGTTGTGTTTGTCACTGTGAGACACTGAAATGCGAGTGTCAGCGGGAGTCCTGAACTGTGTGTGTGTGTGTGTGTGTGTGTGTGTGTGTGGTGTGTGTGTGTGGTGTGTGTGTGGGTGTGTGTGTGTGTGTGTGTGGGTGTGTGTGTGTGTGTGTGTGTGTGTGTGAGATGGAGAGGGAGTATGTAGAGTGTGTGTGTGTGTGTGTGTATGTGTGAGAGAGAGTATGTAGAGTGTGTGTGTGTGTGTGTGTGTGTGTGTGTGTGTGTGTGTGTGTGTGTGTGTGTGTGTGTGTGTGTGTGTGAGAGAGTATGTAGAGTGTGTGTGTGTGAGAGTATGTGTGTGTGTGTGTATGTGTGTGAGAGAGTGTGTGTGTGTGTGTGTGTGTGTGTGTGTATGTGTGTGTGAGAGAGTATGTAGAGTGTGTTTGTGTGTGTGTATGTGTGAGAGAGTATGTAGAGTGTGTGTGTGTATGTGTGAGAGAGAGTATGTAGAGTGTGTGTGTGTGTGTGTGTGTGTGTGTGTGTGTATGTGTGTGAGAGAGTATGTAGAGTGTGTGTGTGTGTGTGTGTGTGTATGTGTGAGAGAGTATGTAGAGTGTGTGTGGATGTTTCTGGCTGTTTGTGGGACTCAGCACAAAGGAATACAGTGACACGGTCACACACACCATGAAAAACCTGAAAGAGCAGACATTCAGTACCCTCCAAAATGATTCACAGCCTTGATTAAGATGGGGTGTGAATTAGAAGGCTGTATAAAATACCACCATGCAGGTAATGAGCTATATTGTGTGGCAAAAAAAATGGGAACATTATATTCTTTTATACTAATACAATGGCTCCGAGAAAGACTTTGTTTAACAAGTAATATCTTCCAGAAAAGACATGTCACAATTATTCACAGCTCTGTTTTCCGTGCTGTGTGCACCCTCCCCTCGCAAGGATAGCACCACTGAGTCATCTTCTATATGAGGTTTTTATGATTTATGATTTTTCATCTTCCGTTTTATGAGATTGGTGAACATATTGGGGGGGATCTTTGACCATTCCTCCATACAGAATCATACTAGATCCTTCAGATCCTTTGGTCTGTGCTTGTGTATTGCGCTCTTCAATTAAACCACAAATCTTCGGTCTGGAGACTGAGATGGCCATTGCAAAACAGTAGTTGTGCTGTCAGTTAACCATTTCTTGCTCGATTTTGAGGTGTCCTTGAGTTCATTGTCTGGCAGAAAGATCCATTTGCCACCAAATTTCAGCTTCCTGGCCAAAATGTCTTGTATAGGTTATTTTCAACATAAGTGTCCATCTTCCGACAAAATCTCACCGCTGCTGTGCATGGCCAAAAAAAAGTGTTGTTTCGTCTAAGCTCATCTGACCATAACACACCCGGTTACAATCTGAGTTCGGCATTGGAACACTAGAGGCCTTCTCTTCTTGAACCTGGGGCAGTTTTTTTTTATTTGGAATATGTGCTGTGAATTCAATCCAACGTGAAGCCTGTCCTTGTTTCCTGAGCACCTTGTTCTTGGAGGGCTGCTTCAGGGAAGAGGGCGGTGGGTATCACAGGCTGCTCCTGCTGCACGCCTGAGCCCAGGGTTCCTTCCTTTTCCAGATGATTCTACCGCACACTAGCCGCCGTCTCCTAACGACTCCCTTTTGGTATTTGTGCACAGGGTGTGCTTTTACTTCTTGTGACATTCCCGTATAATTTTTGTGCGAAAGGGCAGACTTCACTGCCTAGAAGCACAGACTTGGAAATGAAATGATGACACTGTTCTTGTTTTAAGAAACAAATAACAATAAATCCAAACTAAAGAAGAGAAGCCGGAGGGATAAAACGTCGGCCCCTGGACGTCACGGAGAGAGAGAAAGAGATGGAGAGAGAGAGAGAGCGCTGAGAGAGAGAGAGAGAGAGAGAGAGAGAGAGAGAGAGAAAACACAGCACCATGCTTCTGATCTGATCTCTGTCTGCAAACTGTACCGTTATACACAGACTTTGCCTCTAGGACGCATAAAAAGAGCAAACAAACACCACACATATACGAATATCGTGAGGAAAACGCAGTGAGGCACTAATGTGGCTGTCTGAAAATGATTCAATGATTACGTTATCGAGAATGCATAAACCAGACAAGGTTTATTTGATCTAAGTATGAAGTACAGAATCTATAAAATATAGATGGAAATATAGGACAAAATATTAAAGAGAAGATATTCATTTTGCTGAGGACCCCCCTGGGTCCACTTCACGGATACCAGTGTGGGAACCCCAGGTCCAGAGCCCCTTTATATCCGACAGAGTAAATGGCATCCCTTCCCAATCCACATAAATGTATCTACTGCTCTAGGCTGATGAACAGAAATGGTTAAATCCTATAACTGGGTATAAATGTATTTTGATCCTCTTAATATGACCATATTCAACACCAAAGTGTCCTGTTGCCCACAGGCCTGTGGTTCTGTGTGTCTCAGTGGGTAGAGCATGACGTTGACAACACTGAGGTTGTGGGTTCAATTCCCACTGGGACCACATATACTGAAAAATGTATGCATTCACTACCGTAAGTCGCTTTGGATAAAAGTGTGCTCAATGGCTTATATTATATATTATAGTATATATCACAGTGCCCATCTCCTCCTCTCCCCCTCTCCTCTCTCCTCCTCTCCTCCTCTCCCCCTCTCCTCTCCTCTCCTCTCCCCTCCTCTCCCCCTCTCCTCTCCTCTCCTCTCCTCTCCCCTCCCCTCTCTCCTCTCCTCTCCCCTCCCCTCTCCTCTCCCCCTCTCCTCTCCCCTCCCCTCTCCCCCTCTCCTCCTCTCCTCCTCTCCTCTCCTCTCCCCTCCTCCTCCTCTCCCCCTCTCCCCCTCTCCTCCTCCCCCTCTCCCCCTCTCCTCTCCTCTCCCCCTCTCCTCTCCTCTCCTCTCCCCCTCCTCTCCCCCTCTCCCCCTCTCCTCCTCTCCCCCTCTCCCCCTCTCCCCTCTCCCCCTCTCCCCCCTCCTCTCCTCCCCCTCTCCTCTCCCCCTCTCCTCCTCTCCCCCCCTCTCCTCTCCCCCTCTCCCCCTCCCCCTCTCCTCTCCCCCCCCAGGTGTGGCGGAGGTGATCGTGCTGGTGGGGGGTCGCCAGGTGATCGGGATGAGCCAGCGCTCCCTGACGGCCGTCACCTGCTTCAACCCGCAGAACAGCAAGTGGTACCCGCTGGCCAGCCTGCCCTTCTACGACCGCGAGTTCTTCAGCGTGGTTTCGGCGGGAGACAACATCTACCTGTCAGGTGCGCAGAACATCGGCGATGTCGCTCACAAGTTTACGCGGCCTCCCGATTGGCTGCGACCTGCTGCCTTTTATTCATAGCGCAGCAAACAGTTGAAGGTTGCTAATGCACGGGGTCGTGCTAATGAACATGGTCATGCTAATGCAGATGGTCTCATGCTACTGGTCGTTTATGCTAATGAACGCAGTTATGCTAACGCAGATGGTCATGCTAACTCACGCGGTCATGCTACTGCAGACGTTTATGCTAATGAACATGGTCGTGCTAATGCAGATGGTCATGCTAACTCACGCGGTCATGCTACTGCAGACGTTTATGCTAATGAACATGGTCGTGCTAATGCAGATGGTCATGCTAACTGGTCGTGCTAATGCAGATGGTCATGCTACTGCATGCTACGTTTATGCTAATGAACATGGTCATGCTAATGCAGATGGTCATGCTAACTCACGCGGTCATGCTATGGTCGCAGACGTTTATGCTAATGAACATGGTCGTGCTAATGCAGATGGTCATGCTAATGCACGCGGTCATGCTCATTCTGAACAGCATGCGGAAGCGTGTGCTATCGCGGTTTACAGGAACCCAAAGGCACTGCGGACCCCCTGGGCCCCTCTGCCTAAAACGGCCTGGCAGTCCCATCTCGACACACCGCCATGCCACGTCCTACCACCTGTATTAGCTTCCTGTATGCGCTACGCTGAAGAAATGATCAAACATGAATAATACTTTCTTGTACTTATTTCAAAGTACAAAACTTGGGGCTTTTGTGTCTACAATTGAATTAAACCGCAATTTCAATTTGAAAACAAATTGTAAGTGATTTTGAGTCAAATATGCGACGACACAGCTGAAACAGAACTCTGCTTGTTAATCGTGAGGCGACATTAAATTGGCCGTCGGGGTGCTGAGGGCAGGAGCGCGTCTGTGAACTCACTGACATTGTCCCATCTGCAGTTTGCGATAACACCTAAAATATTAATTTCCCTGTAAGCTCAATTATACGGCACCCCAATACACCCCCCTCTCCCCCCTCCCCTCCCCCCCTTCGCAAGATTAATTATAATATCTCTAAGATCCATATATTCCTGTCGCCGTGGTGAGATCAAGTCCCACACTGAACTGCAACGTCTCAGGATTACATTTTTAAGGCGTGAAGATTTTGCCTCTCCTGCGGCTGCAGCTTGCTGTGAACAGGGTGACGTTCTTCAGAGTGTCCGAGGGGGCAATGTTGGGAGAGTTTATATTCTTACATGTGCTACATAAATATTTGTGTCTGTATTTACCATTAGCAGACTTGGCACATTCCAATATCCCTCTCTGTCAGTGGGGAACTGAGACCGAGATTCAGAGAATGTGAGAGAAGAGACTTCCTTTGAAAGAGTGTACAGATTGTGTTGTTTGAATTGATTTAGATTTTTAAGGTTTTTTAAAAATAGTGGAAAATCCAATATGGCACACTTCATGGGTTCTAGAGACAAATGTTCTTTGTGAGGAGAGAGATTTATTGATGTTGGGTTCAAATCTGTAGGTGAAACAGGGCATGAGTTACGGTCATTTAAAGATCGCTCTTTCAATTGGCTGTTATAGCGCCAACTAGTGGCCAAACAGCGCTAAATTCACTCATTGAGCACCGTGCAGGACAGCTATCTGAACAGAGAGAAAGCTGGAGACAGTCCTCCTGCGTGGTCTAGTGGTTTCAACGTCAACGCTGGCCACGGCAACCGGGTTCGATTGCCCGGCCGTGCCAGAGTCGGCTCTGGCCGGGAGTGCCACCGGGGCGGCAATTGGCTGTCCGCCCCAGGGAGGGAGGAGGGAAGCCGACAAGATGTTTGCTGCGTGTAGGAGTGGCTCTGGGGTGCCAGGAGTTACGGTCGTCGGCCTGGTGAGTGCCGTCTCGGAGGAGACGATACTTTGTCTTTGTTGCCGCTGGTCACAGGGCTACAGCAGCAAACTACGAGGGAGGGATTGACCTGAGAATAGCGGGTGTAATTGGCTACCAAATTGGGAAAATCAGAAACAAAAATAAACAAAAAAAAAGTACAAATTTAAATTCAAAAAATAGGACTCACACTGATGGGTGTTTCTGCATTGGCGCGTTCCCCTCCCCAGGTGGGATGGAGTCTGGCGTCACGCTGTCGGACGTCTGGTGCTACATGTCCCTGCTGGACAACTGGAACCTGGTCTCCCGCATGACGGTGCCCCGGTGCCGCCACAACAGCGTGGTGTACGACGGCAAGCTGTACGCCATCGCCGGCCTCGGGGCGGTGGGGAGCCTGGACCACGTGGAGAGGTACTCATCCTTTATTCATTCCTGTTTTACCGATCGATCGCGCTCAACCAACTCTCCTGTACAGCCAGGGCTCACACAGCGCACAGTGCGCGTATGCAGCTGGGGCTCTTACAACAGCAGGGTCACATGTGGGATTTCAACCTGCAACCCCTCTGGTTTCCAGAGTCCAGATCACATGACTTGGACTTGTGCGACTCCAGTCAGAGCTTTGATGACTTCAGACTTGACTTGCAAACAATAAAAGTACTTGAGACTTGACTTAGACTTGCATGTCTATGACTTGGGACTAGACTTGGACTTACATTATATTACATTACAGGCATTTAGCAGACGCTCTTATCCAGAAATTGTGTTTAATATCTTTACAATCCATTTATACAGCTGGATATTAACTGAAGAAAGTTGGTTAAGCACAGCTTGCTCAAGTGGGTTCAACGGCAGTGTCCCACCTGGGGACCACCTACACTGAAAAATGTATGCATTCAGTTCCTAACCATTATACCATTATGTTTTGAATTAAAAAATTGTGTTATACAATATGCTACCTTTGAGACTTGAGGACTTGACACCTGAAATTTGGGACTTGTGACTTGACCTGACCTGAACACAGTGACTTGGGACTTACTTGAAACTTGAAGGTTGAGACTTGAGACTTACTTGTGACTGACATAACAGTGACTTGGTCACGACTCTGCCAGTTCCCAAATCTCTCCCCCTCGCAGCTCGTCACCATAATGCTGTGAGATAAAAGAGCTGCTATCTACAAAGGCTCATTATGCCACTGTCCTCCATGCTCTGTCATTACAATACTGTGGCCTGGATTCTACCCGTCATGCACTACGTTCCCAACTTTTGGCTAATGAACTTTTGCAAATGTTGGATAGATTGGGTGCTCGTGATTGCAGCAGCTGTTTGAATTATCGGAAAACGTTTTGCAGGAGAAATGTCTAAACGTCCTCCCGCTCGATGTGCCACTCACAGCTGAAGCAGTGGGGCTCTGGTATCCATGCGCGTCTGGTATCCAGGGCCTGCTCGGAAACCGCCACGCGCCGCGCGACAAAGCACTTTCGCCCCGACGCGGCGCAGTTCATATCCGAGAAATGAAGTTGTTTTCCACCCGTCAAAATAACGATGTATATTTGCCAGGTGTTTTTCTATCCGACGCGTTCAAATGCTATTATGTCCGGTGTCGGCACCAATCAGACGCTCCGCTTGGCTCACTGAACATGACACGGCTGTCAGAGATCTCCCCGCGGGCACTGCTGCCATTTCACAACCGCACCGCTCCCCACAAATTCCCTTTTTGTTTTTTATTTATTATTTCTTTATTTTTTTCCCTCTTAATTTAAAGTGCTGAGCTCTCCGTATTATTCCCCCCTCCTGATTTTTATGACACATTTCTGTATTCCGCATTCCCTTCCCACGCGCTCGATTTTCGGCAGATCTCAATAGTTTATTTTTTTTTGGTTGTTGTTTTTTTTTTTTTTTTTTTTTTTTGAGGAAAGTGCTGAGCTTTTGCTATCACGCCTCCCAATGAGGCTCACGCTGAAAGGCCTTTAAATAAAAAGTATTGAGATTCGCAGAAGTGCGAAGTGTGTGGGCGAGGGTTTGTCTGCTTGGTAATCACGCTCCTCTCTCTCTCTCTCTCTCGCAGTGCTGAGCTGGGACAGCGCGTGAGAGATGTGGCGTTTGCGCCCCTCTTTTCTGCACAGACTCACGATAGTGTGATGTGCTGTACTGGACAGTTTCCGCCTTTTAATTTCGTTGCGGCGTTGAGCACTACTCTAAGTGTAGAACCCTGTACTTGCAGTGTTCGGTGTATCTTCAGAGATGCGATGGTACCTAAATCTCTGATTTAATGTTTAGATGGGGGCGGAGGGGGGTTAAAAGAGAGAGGTGCAGTATCTTCTGGGTGTCGTGCCTCCGCTGAAGACTGTGTGTGTCTCTATCATTAGTCCTGTTTCTCAGGAATGCGCAGTTGGTTTTTGTGTGACATTGGCAGGACTGTGGTGAACGATCTCCTCTTTGTTTCCTCTGGGTTTTTAAACGGTGCTCTGTGTTGATTGGCTGGAGTCGGCGCTTATTTATGTGGCAGCCAGAGATTCAGAGCGCTGCGCAGTCTGGCCTGCGTATTCAGGGGACCTGACAGGGTGAGATTCAGAGCGCTGCGGTCCGTCTGCGCATCGGGACAGCTGGCAGAGCGCGTCTCAGAGCTGCGCAGTGCGTCTGCCAATAGAGGGAGCTGACAGTTCCCGCGGCTCTGACCTCTTCCTCAGACCCCCTGATTTACGACTCTCCACCCATCCCTGTCTTCATTTCATGCTCCATCCCTCTATCCGTTTTGCGCTCCGGACCATGAAATCAGCATTCCTCTCCGGGCTGCGGCCTGCCTGCCATTACGTCAGGAACTCTATTTATAATCGGCTAACGGCGGCACACTTCCTGCGCACGGGAGAGAGAGCGGAGAGGCACTTCCTGTGCGCGGAAAAACAAACGGAAACGTACTCCGTAACTTTCTACAAAAGGCTTTCTGAGAAAGCGAACGGACTGCCCGCCACTTAGCGCCTGCTCCGTCGCCGTGGCGATGAGGTTGAGGGAAGCACACGCGCTGCGCCTGTCAACTTCCTGTCCGGCGCAGGAACAGGATGCAGCTTTTCTCACGGTTCTATCGGTTTACTGGCTTACGTCCATTTGGAAAAGGCCCTGAGCAGAGGAGAGAGTGTCCATCTTTAGCCAGTGGCCCACTTACTGCACTGGGCCCACTTACCTCTCTGGCAAAGTGAGTATGGCGCCCCCCATGGGCCGTTAGGAGTATGGACAGTGCCATTCTCAGTGTCTCAGTGTCTCTGCGTGAGGAGATGCTCTGGCTGGCGTGCTGTTTTGTGTCTGGGTTGTGGGCCACACCACTCCCAGGGAGCCACACAACAGCATTCCCGTAAAAGTGTGCCTACAGCATTCCTCTAAAATGTGGCCTATGACATTCCTGTGGAATCGGGGTAACGGCAGACAAACCCAGTTGCTCCTGGATGTCTTTTCAGCGTTGGCTGTCGCCAGCGGGAGGAGGCTGCGGTGGCTTTTGTGAAAGGGAGATGTTTCTAGTTTAGATTTTTTTTCTCTCCTACTTGTGGATAAATCACTCTGTGTGTCTCTTTGCACCCCTGTGGTTTGGTGAAGCGAGTTAGTATCCCAGCATCCCACTGTGAGGACCCCCTGCCTGCCGTGCTAATCTAGCTGCTTCCTGCGCCAGGCTCCGTCTCTCCCAGCCTCGATCTCCTGCGTCTCCTTAAGTGGGTCGGGGGGGCAAGGTTGAGCAGCTTCAGGGGAGGCTGGGTGGGGTTTAGCGGGTTTGTGGGGCGAGGTTAGTGATTTGGGGGTGTGGTTGAGCGGTTTGGGGGCATGGTTAGCGGTTTGGGGTGTGGGGTTTAGCACCTTTAGTGGGGTTTAGCAGGTTTGTGGGGCGAGGTTAGTAGTTTGGGGGTGTGGTTGAGCGGTTTGGGGGCGTGGTTGTGTGTTGGGGGTGGGGTTTAGCTCATTCAGGGGAGGCTGGGTGGGGTTTAGCAGGTATGTGGGGCGAGGTTAGTAGTTTGGGTGGTGGGGTTGAGTGGTTTGAGGCTGGGGTTTAGTGAGTGGGGGGCAGGTTTAGGGGTGGGTTTAGCGAGTGGGGGGCAGGTTTAGGGGTGGGTTTAGCAGGTTTAGGGGTGGGTTTATCGGGGACAGGCTGGGGTGCGAGGCATGCTGGTGAGGGCGCGGTGGCTTCGCAGGCAGAGCGCTCGGATTGAATTAGACGCGCGGCTGGCGGCTCCAGCGCAGGCAGGGGAAATAAACACCCTGGAGCGTGGAGGCTGTGAGGACGCTGCTGAGGGAGACGGGTATGAAGAGGGAAGTGACTGTTTCATAAATTTACGTTTTTTTTGTCAATTTTAAATATATGTATATATATATACATATAGGTATAGCCATAAACACAGGTGCTACATTTACATTTTTGTCCTCCAGCCAGCACACACACACACACACACACACACACACACACACACAGAGACACTCTTACACAGGTACACACAGGTACCAGCCAGCACACACACACACACACACACAGAGGGACACTCATACACAGGTGCACACGCGTACACACACACACAGAAACACACACCTCATTTTGTTTCATTCAGTAGCTGAGTAAACACCGTAGATCGCTCTGTCCCGCGTTGTTTGCCTCGGTGATGTTTACGGACCGGGGAAACGTGCGAGCAGAAAGCGGCGTGCTTCTCTTTAGCTAAACGCTCCTCGTCTGTTTGTTTGTCAGCTGATTAAACGCAGGTTTGTGCCTGGCCTCAGGGCACAGGGATGTGGCTGTAATTCACTCAAAAAAGCTATTAGCATTTCTGCCATTGACATTTCATAAAAGCTCATGGACTGAAATACCATTTCCATACAATGCACAGACATGCATAAACACACAAAGGTGCGCATGCATGTCCAAAGCAGGTATTGAGTACAGGTGCACCTGTGTGCTGTGATGATGATGATGATGATGATGATGTGCTGATGGGATTGAAACATGCTCTTATCCCTGCTCTGAAAGGCAGCTGTCTAATGCATTTGTAACCATAGTTTCCAAATGTTCACATGACCTTTTGGTTCTGCACAGAAACAAGAAGGCTCATTGTTATCAATATTCGCCTTTCAATGTTTTGCTTTGAAATGTGGTCATGGTTTTAAAAGGTGTACAGTATATATACTATACAGTACCCTCCAAAATGATTCACACCCTTGATAAAGATGAGCAAAGAAGGCTGTATAAAATAAAAAATACAAGTAATGAGCTATATTGCATGTTCAAAATACTAATGCAATTTTTCAGAGAAAAAGATTTTGTTCAACAATATTGTGTTATTAATATCATATTAATAATGTATGATCTTTTTCAAGATCCTTCGGTCTGCACTTGTGGACTCTTATCTATATTCACCTTATTCTGCACCATTCATAAAATAGGATTTCACCTCAAATCAACTCATCACAATGCCTTCTAACATGAATATCATTAAGGAAAATCATTATTGCCTCTCATTGAACCCTGAACATGCTCTATTATGTGTGACATGTTTGATGCAGGCCTATTTTAAGAGCACATGACTGATCCGTCTGGGCATGTGGCTGCTTTGATCGAGTTCAGTTAAGCCCTGCGTGTGTGTTTCAGCCTGTTTTCCTGCTGGATGCTGATTGGCTGTTACTGGCTCCACTGTTCTGGCTCCATGTGGCTTCTGTGCATTTTCTGTACTTCAGCATGATGCCATTGTAAGGTTCTCTGGATAAGAGCATCCGCTAGATTTATGAATAAATGATAAATGAGTTGATAAGATATCGAATGATGGGGAAACCTGGTTCTGTGTGGCTCAGTAGGTTAGAGCACGGCGCTGACAGCGCTTAGGTTGTGGGTTTGATTCCCACTGGGGCCACATATACTGAAAAACGTATGCATTCACTACTGTAAGTCGCTTTGGATAAAAGTGTCTGCGAAATGGCGTAATAAACCTGCGTTGTCCTCATCACAGTGGGGTCAGCCCAGGCACGGCCCTGGAGGGTTCGCAGTGGCCTGAAGGCGGTGTTGGCGGACGAGCTCCCCGCATTCCTCCGCTGTCTGAAACATCAACTCTCAGACCATAAACTTTACAGCACCAAAAATGTCTGGATTACCTCCTAGAATTTTCAGCTGCCGCGGCGCCGCGTCGCGATTGGCCGTCGTCAGTCGCGCGTCCGCGAAGAGTCCCGCGTCGTAACGCACGCCTCTCCAGCGCCACGTCCTCACGCCACCTCGGCACTTCTTCGCGAAGTTGGGAAGCGAAGGATGCTGGGATATTAATACCCCTCAGTCCTTTGCCAGCGCGCGCGCCCACCCTCCTCTCTTGACAGCTGTCAGCCCCGTATCCATTCCAGAGAATCTCCGACCGGATTCCTGTAAAAATAGCCGAGCGTTTCTCGCCGCGGTTTGCTCCTCTTTGGCTGAGCGCTCCACATCTGTTTGTTTGTCAGCTGATTAAACGCAGGTTTGCGTCTGGCTCCGGGGCACAGGGATGTGGCTGCGATTCATTCAAAAAGCCATTAGCGTTTCTGCCTTTGACATTTCATCGTTTAAAAGCCATCAGGAAACGGACAGAAATGCCATTTCCAGACGGCGCACGCACGCAGGCACACGTGCAGGTGCGCGGACACACACACACACACACACACACACACACACACAAAGGTGTGCATGCATGTCTGTACAATGACCTTGCATCATGCCTTGATGAAGATGGTGATGATGATGACGATGGGATTGAAACCTGCCCTTTTCCCTGCTCTGAAAGGCAACTTTTTCAGATGTTTTCTAACCGTAGTTTCCAAATGTTCACATGACCTTTTGGTTCTGCACAGAAATATTGTTATCAATATTCGCCTTTCAATTTTTGCTTTGAAATGTGGTCATGGTTTTTAAAAATGTAGAGTATATATACTATACAATACCCTCCAAAATGATTCACACCCTTGATAAAGATGAGCAAAGAAGGCTGTATAAAATAAAAAATACAAGTAAGGAGCTATATTGCATGTTCAAAATTGCATGTTCAAAATACTAATGCAATTTTTCAGAGAAAAAGTTTTTGTTCAACAACAGTTAATAGTAAAGACATGTCAAAATTCTTTCAATCTTTCAAGATCCTTCGGGCAGATCCCTCTTCAATTCAAACCAGACATTTTCTCAAGACTCGAGACTGAGATGGCCATTGCAAAACAGTCCGTTTTGTGGCCAGTTAACCATTTCCTGGTTGATTTCGAGGTATGCTTGGGATCATTGTCTTGCTGAAAGATCCATTTGCAGCCAGGTTTCAGCTTCCTGGCAGAGGGAATCAGGGTTTTGGCCAAAATGGTGCTTTCTGGAGATCATGATTCCATTGAATCATTGGCTTTAGCAAGAGCCCCAGGCCCAGTAGATGCAAAACAACCCCATAACATCAAAGATCCGGCACCATATTTAAACTTCTCTTTGTTCTTTGATGAATGACAGTCTTCTCAATATAAGCGTCCTTCTTCTGATGCCAAACCCACCGCTGGTGTGCATGGCCAGTCGGAGTACCAATGCCATTAGAGCAGGCTTTCTTGTGCCAACCCTTCCAAAAAGCCTATTAACATGGAGGTGACATCTAATGGTAGATTTGTAGATGTGTCCTCAAGATACAAGGGATTTTATGTGCATGTGTGTTACCTAATTTTGTATACCCCAGTGAAACAGGAGGTCATGGGAGGCCACAAGATAGAGATGTTAATTTAATTTTGTTTGATTTCATTTAAAGGTATTATTAGGTGTGAATAACTGAACCATATTATCTTGGGGAAAATAAATATTACTTGTTAAACAAACATTTTCCTTTGAGCAATTGGTACAAAATAATATTATTTCCCAATTTTTTGGAGCATATAATATAGCTCATTACCAATATTGTTTATTTAATATCTTTGCTTATCTTTATTAAGCCTGTGAATAATTTTGGTGGGCACTGCAGTTATGGCTGTGCTTTTGTGGTGGTAAATATTGACGAAAATCTCAGAGCAGTCACAGAAAATTTGATTTAAAAAAGTTGCAGATGGCCTCCCGGGTCTAGCGGTTACAGCATTACAACACTGCGACCAGGGTTCGATTCCACCGGCTGCGCCAGAGTCAGCTCTGGCCGGGAGTGCCACCAGGGGGCGGCAATTGGCTGTCCGCCCCAGGAAGGGGGGAGGGAAGCCGACAGGAAGTTTGCTGGGTACAGGAGTGGCTCTGGAGTACCGGAGCTTGGCGAGTGCCGTCTCAGAGGAGACAATACTCTGTGTCACCGGTCTCAGGGCTACGGCAGTGAACTCACAATGCAAGGGGGGATTGACATGAAAAATAGAGGGTGTAATTGGGTACTAAATTGGGAGGAAATGGGAGAAAATCTGAAACAAATTCTTTAAAAAATCTAATCAAATCATGGATAACTGAAAAGAAAAGTCATGGAGTGTAAAAAAAACAACTACATTTGTTTAATTATATATCACACTTTATAATATAATAATATATGCCATTTATCAGACGCTTTTATCCAAAGCAACTTGCAGTAGTGAATGCATACATTTTCAGTATATGTGGCCCCAGTGGGGAATGAACCCACAACCTAAGCGTTGCCAACGCCATGCTCTACCTACTGAGCCACAGAGAACCACCTTGTGGTGCTGCTGCAGCAAATGACAGGAATAACATGCACAACTTTAACAAGAGACTTTGAACACTGTAACAAGCGCTTGCCTAATTGACATTTAGGCAAGTGCTTGTTACAGTGTTTAAAGTCTATTGTTAAAGTTATTCCAGTCAATTTCTGCAGCAGTGAAGTGCAAATGTGAGATGATTGGATAAATTGACGTTTTTGTAAATAGAATGCCTGTGTGCCGCTCTCACAAAGTTAACAAATAAACGCATATATGCCCAGATTGAATAGCCTCTGCATAGGCTTCATTGCTCCTGTATGGGCATTTGTCTCTAACGGGTTGTCACAACTGACTTATCGAGTGTAGTCCACTGGCATATTACTTTCTGAGCAAAATAACAATTGCTCAAATGAAAAGTTTTTTTCTTGGAATAGGTAGGGATCGAGCTTTAGGAGAGATGGTTGCTTTTTGTACTAATTTCCGGGAGTCGTTGATGGGTCGTGACTGCTAGTTTTCTCTGTAAACATTCTTAAACTTGCCCTGATAATTCATATGAAGTTGTCTTTATTTGTTCAAACACTAATAAAAAAATAGCACTTGGAGGTGATCGTCAAACAATCGAATCACAATAATGAGTGAAATCTTGGCAGAAAGTCACGCGACAACCATTACTTCCACGACAAAAGCACGGAAGTTAACTATAGTTTGACAATGGTTGTTTTAAATGGGCTAAAACTTAGACTGTACTCTCTCTTTGCATGCCTGTTGTCCACTGTAGCGCAGGGGTGGGCAGTTCTGTTCCCGGGGGGCCAGTGTGCATGCTCCTTTGTTTCCACCAATTACCCCGGCTGTATTAGCTAATTAGCGGTATACGCCAACGCCCTATTCGCTTCTAGATTAAATCCCAGTAAACATTTTATATGAGGACACAATAACAGTCTTCAGCTGTCATTCATGAGCTTAACGAGATATTTGGCTAAAATGTCAGCTCGCCTAGACGATTCGGCCTAATTGAATAATTAAGAGCAGAAGTTGGTATGAAGTGCAGAAACGGAGGAGGCCCTCCTTGCCCACCCCTGCTGAAGTACCTGTACTGTGCGTGTTTCCCTTTTTGTACTTGTGTCTGCTGCATTATTGCCCCTACCCGTCTTAACTAGGTCGCACTTGTAGATGCGCCTTTCGTCTCGATGTGACTTGTTAATAAAATAAAGATCGATGACGGTGCTGTGGTAAACAACAAGCTCATGGTGGTAATAGCAGGCTCCTGCGCTCTAAGGCTGCCCCGCGATCAATCAGCCTCTCCCAATTCTCCCCACTGATCACAGAGAGCCACCGCGCCACAGTTTGACTCCTTCTGAAACAGGGTTTGGAATCCTTCCAGCCCATAATCACAAGCACGTCTGATATCGTATGACGACTCTGACCTTTGTGCGTATTCTGTAGGGCGAGAGGTGGGAGATTTGTCTCCGATACGATTGTGAATCATTCAAACCTCTCTGCATCTTTGCTCCTGTTTATGTGAGAACCAGGCGTTCATTTCATTGGTGTTGTGCATCATTACTACAATGTATAAAATATTCATATTCATATCGCTGGGTTTTGGCGGTTGCTTACCCTCGCGTTGAGAAATTCACTAGTAAATCTCTAAATAATGTAATAACTGTCAGGAAATATTTTGTTAATATTTGTTTACTCTCCACCTCTGAAAAGGTTTGAATTCTTTCATCGTAATTGACTGACAATGACCGATTGGCTGAAAATGTGTGATTCAACTTACAGTGACTGCAAATAAGTCAAAAATTTTTAGATAAGTGGGGTCTGCAGAACAAGAGGCCACAGGTGGAAATTAGTTAAAGGCAAATTCCACACAGATATTAGGAAGTTTTTCTTTACACAGAGAGTTGTCAATGCCTGGAACAGCTTGCCAGGTTGGGTAGTAGAGGCAGAAACACTTGGGCTGTTCAAGTCCAGGCTAGATGCAGTACTAGATACTCTTTAGATTAGGACATGACGAGCCTAGATGGGCCGAACGGCCTGTTCTCATCATTATGTGTTCTTATGTTCTTATGTTCTTATGTTCTTATGTTCTTAAGTGACGTGTAATTGACTGACGATGACTGTGATTGACAGCGTGTAATCGATTGGCAGTGACCGCGATTGACTGTAATTGTCTGACAGCGTGTCGTTGACCGACCGTGACAGTAGCTGACGCAGTCGGCTGACAGTGGCGTGCGTCTTTGTTCCAGGTACGACACCATCACAAACCAGTGGGAGACGGTGTCGCCGCTGCCCAAGCCAGTGCACTCGGCCGCTGCCACGGTGTGCGGGGGGAAGATCTACGTGTTCGGCGGGGTGAACGAGGCTGGCCGCTCGGCCGGGGTCCTCCAGTCCTTCGAGCCTCAGAGCAACACCTGGAGCTTCATCGAGTCGCCCATGATCGGTGAGACCCCACGGAAAACCGCCGATAAGTGTCGTATTCCGTAACGGCTAACGGATAACGGGCGAGGCATACTCGTGCAGGGGACAGCAGATTAGTCCAGATGATGGTTCTGCGGTCCAGTCGATTGGGCACTTCCCTTCCCCACACAGCAGTGCACAGTGTCCTTGGAGAGATCTAGCTGGCCTATTTGTCATGACCCATTTCCTTTGTTTTGTGCATTGAGACATTTATTTTTGCCACAAATGAAAATGTGCTTCCCTCTTGGTTTTCCTGCAGAAAGCCGAAGACTTGTGAAACCTTAAAATGGACTTTTACGCTCGTCTGAGTCAGAGGCATGCACACACACACACACGCGCAGAGTTCTGCCTGAGCTAGTGACTCATGCACACCTGCACACGCACACACACACACAGACTTCTTTCTGAGCTAGTGACTAAAGCGCACACACACACACACACACACACACACACATTGACACATTTTGCAGTTTGTGGGGAATCTTGATTGCAGTCTGATTTTAAAATATCAGAATCAAAGGCTCATTACTCCACACCGTCACAGCCCTGAGCCTTAAAACAAACCATGGGTTCACTCAGTACAGAAATATTCTGTGATCTTTTTTGTCGTTCCCAGTTGGAGGTTTGTGTATTTGCGCACACATGAGCCTGTTCCTTGCTCAGACAGAAGGCCCAGTAAATCTAGACCACTGACCAATCGTTACATAGTTGAAATCTTTGGGGAAACCGATCTATACTGCCATGCAACACTATTTTTTTTAATCGAGGTCTAAATCCTGAATTCTGATCACCCGAGTGGCGACTGTCACCAGCAGCCTCGCCACGGCAACGCATAGCGGGGTGTCGCATCTCCCAGAGAGGGAGGAGCAGAAACGCTGGCTGTGCATGCCCTCCAATTGGGCACGTAACCGCCCTCTGTGGTTCTGTGTGGCTCAGTAGGTAGAGCACAGCACTGACAACGCTTACGTTGTGAGTTCGATTCCCCACTGGGACCACATGTACTGAAAAATGTACGCATTCACCACTGTAAGTCACTTTGGATAAAAGCGTCCGCTAAATGGCATGCGTTGTTATTATTTGTTATATTGTGCACTTGTCTGCTGTCCTCTGAGTGGATGGGAGGAGGTCGCAGCAGTGGGACGGGTTTACGTTTGCGATTAGAACGTCCAAATCGAGAGAGAACTGAAAAAAGATGGAGGGAACGGTGGCCTCAGAATCTGTAGTGAAAAAAGTGATATTGATTGTTGAGTCCCCGCGCGAGGACGACCGCACACGGTGGAAGAACACTGAGGCAGTCGATAAATGCTCTACATGTGTCACAAACGCTCCCAGCAGTAAAACGCTCTGCATGACAATGTGTTCCTTTATGTTCCTGAAATGTCCATTTACACACGCGAATGCACTTGCACATAATATAGACTCACATCCCAAATACTGTGCACACACACTCTCGCACACATGAGGCACACACATGCACACACTCTCACACAGACGTACACACACACTCACACACTGGCGTCAAAGAATGGCGTAAGAGAATATAGAGGCATGTAAACACTGTTTGCAGTGTAGATATGTGTAGATATGTGTATATCAGCATGGGAAATATCAAATATTAATGGTGGTTAAATATTAATATTGATATGTGAATATATGTGAATGGTATGATTTATTCTTGCCTGGGGAAAGGAGGGGTGAGAGGAGGTGGGGGAGGTGTGTGTGTGTGTGTGTCTGTGTTACTGTGTGTCTGTGTCTGTGTGTCTGTATCCTGCTCCTCTGATTGTGCTGTAACGATCACCGGGGAATATTTGAGTCGACTGAGGTCAGAAATTAGAATCATTGTTTTTTTTGTTTGTTTTGTTCCCCCCTGCCCCCCATCTCCACCTTCAAGCTTTGGGGATTTGCGAATTTTAATTGAAGATTTTGTCACTTGTGTGACATATTGGGTTTTGGGGTTTTTTTTAAGCTTTTTGTCAGCTCAGGATATTCATGCACATCATTATATCCAATAGTCCCTGCTGTCCCTGCTGAAGCAGGTCCACCCAAATAAGAGTCTAAATAAAGCAGCCGTCTTACGAATGCAGCGATACTGCGCGTGCAGGGTTTGTCTCGGGTAATCGTAGAGGGAGGTGTCGAGTGTCGAGTGTGTTTTTTTTTTTAACCGTTTTCACTCATCACGTGCCGGCTGTCTGTGGCTCGCGAACGCGTCCGCAACCTTCCGCAGCACTTTTTCGAACGCGTTGGACTGACACGCGCATTTTATTCTTTACATGCAAGGACGCATGTTTCGATCCCAGCGCGTGCGAAATGGCTACGGGCTGTGGCAAACGGTTGTGATTCCGCGCGCATACCGTTCTCAATGCGCAAGCGGCGGAGAGAGTAGCTTCCGTCTCGGTGGCTAAAACGAGCGAGGCGATTGATTGTTATCGTCGACGTTGGCAAAGAGACCCGCTCTCCCTGTGTCATAATTATCGGATAGGCCGCTCCACCGTTGAGAAAATAATTGATAGATGTGTCTTCGAGGTTATCTTAATCTAAAACGCGCCGTGACTCATTTAGCGTGCCTGACTACACATGTCCTTTTCTTTCACGGGCCGAGATCACTAGTAAGACCTAGTTATTGTGATTCAATTATTTATCGTGCTCATCAATTATTCAATTCCTCTTTTTCCTGCTTAATTACTCGCACAAGACGAATAGATCGCACTCCAACCTGCGCTGGAGATCCATATTACTGTAACGCTGAGATATTTGGTAATAAGGAGTGCAGTTCCTCATATCTTCCAGGTTATTAGGTTAATGTAATGCAGAGAGAATTAGGAAATGGAAGCTTGCGGTGCAATTCTTCATTTCATAATCAGGGCAATATAAAACATGGAGAAAAAAAAAGTAAACATGAGTCTTTTTTTAATTTATTTTTTTATTTTTTAACTCCCTCTTTTTATGTCCTCTTTTTTTCAATTTTGTTTCAGATTTTTTTCCAGTTTTTTCCCCCAATTTGGAAGCCAATTACACCCTCTTTCTTTCAATTTACCCTCCCTCACGAGCCCACTGCTCCTCGGAGGCCAGCCAGGTTTTCCCTTACAGGGACGTGTTTTGCGCTTCTCAGCGAGCCTGTGCTGGCTCATCCTCCCCCCCTCCTCCCTCTGGGGCGGTCAGCCAATTGCCAGCCTGGCGCATCCGGGTTTCAAACCGCTGCTGCAGTAGGCAACTTGCATTCCGGGTGAATGCTTTGACCGTTACGCCACCTGGGGCCAATGATGTCCTCTTGGGCCGCTAATATGTGAGCACGGGAGAGACTCTTAAACCACATTACAGCTTCTGGTGGAAAATGTAATGACAAGCATTTGTCATTTTACAAAAACCGATGCAGTTGTCATGGAAACCTGCATGATAGACAGGTCAGGGGAAGGTTACTAAGGGGCATTGTTATCAAGAAGAGTACATATGTACGTACATGCTCTTTAGAGCATTAGTTACTTTACAGGCTTGAATTTAACAGTGGGGCGCTTAATTGGTCTGCTTTATTGAAAGCGTGCACTGATTGGAGGATGTCGAGCCTTCCTCCCCCCCCCCCCAATAACTGTAGCCATTATATATTTCAGGTATTAAAGATCTTTTGGTTATGTAATTTTTCTAAGATGACAATCTTCCATCCATCTCTCTTCGCGCAAAGAGTGAAGCGTCAGGAAAACCTGTTCATTAGTGCCCAGGGTACTTTGATGGTTTCTCTTTTTTTTATTATTATTATTGTTAAATTCAGCCTGTGTGAAATAATTGGCAGGTGTGTTAGCGTGTGGGAGATTGTTGAAAATGGAACCTTTTTCTCACGCTCTCGTCTCTCGCTCTCGTCTCTGGCAGTTTGTTCCCTGCCTGAGTGAAAAGGCCCCTCTGGCTGAGTCTAATTACAAGCTGAAAGGAATCGCAGTAATCCGAGCCGCTCAAAGGAGCCTCATTCCAGACACTCATCTGACTCACTCCCGTTTACGTTATGAAGAAGGAAAAAAAAAGGCCCATTTAGCCGCAGAATTTCCATAACAGAACGCCCTCTGTCCTCCCTGCCATAGTGCCATCATAAAGTTGGAACGGATCGTTTTCCTGCACTGTATGTTATAATGGAGAAACGCAGCACCCGTTTGTACAAATATCAGAATTTAAATGCAAGGGGAGAAAAAAACTCAGTTGACTGCTTTTTTCCATGGAAAATAGAATTGAAATGTGTATGTGTGTGTTTTTGTTTTTGTTTTTTTATAATTAGACAACAAGTATGCCCCTGCCGTGACCCTTAATGGCTTCATCTATATCCTGGGCGGGGCCTACGCCCGAGCCACCACCATCTATGACCCTGAGAGGGGAAACATCAAGGCCGGACCCAACATGAACCACTCCCGGCAGTTCTGCAGGTAACCACACCCTACATTAACCAATCAGAGCAGTCCTGCAGGTAATCACACCCTACATAAACCAATCAAATCAGTCCTGCAGGTAGTCACACCCTATATGAACCACTCCCGGCAGTTCTACAGGTAACCACACCCTACATTAACCAATCAGAGCAGTCCTGCAGGTAATCACACCCTACATTAACCAATCAAAGCAGTCCTGCAGGTAGTCACACCCTATATGAACCACTCCCAGCAGTTCTGCAGGTAATCACACCCTACATTAACCTATCAAAGCAGTCCTGCAGGTAATCACACCCTACATTAACCAATCAAAGCAGTTCTGCAGGTTATCAGACCCAACATGAACCACTCCTGGCAGTTCTGCAGGTAACCACACCCTACATGAACCACTCCCAGCAGTTCTGCAGGTAACCACATCCTACATGAACCAATCAGAGCAGTCCTGCAGGTAGTCACACCCTACATTAACCAATCAAAGCAGGTCTGCAGGTAATCACACCCTACATTAACCAATCAAAGCAGTTCTGCAGGTAATCACACCCTACATTAACCGCACGTAAGGACACATGCCAGTCTGCCTTTGAATTTGTTCTATGTTAATGGTGTCAGCACACACAATGAGATGTGTATTTTCACTGACAACAAAACGTGTTAAGTTGCGAAAGTAAAGTCAATTTTTGAGTCAGTTGCAAAAAATGTCGTTGAAAACCTTAAATTTGTCATGGAAAATGGAAATTTGATTTGAGTGGGAACCCTGAACGATAATTTATCAAGCGTTTGAGATGAGCATCAGGAGCATGATCGTTATTGTGTCAAACATCCTTTACGGCCCTTTACTAACTCCGCTGCTCTGACCGTGGTTACAGTGCGGCACGCGATTGAGAGCCATCCTGACTCCACACGCTCTGATGAATGTGAAGGTCTTTCTGAAGCGCTGTCACTCTGTCTGCTTTTTGACACGGATAATATTGCACCATTTTTGAGAAATGCCATCAAAGGTTTTAGTGACGGGGTGTCAGAGGCTGCGGGCGCACCGGGAAAAATGTGACTTCTCTTCAGTGCCCTGACTGCATGACGCTGCTCAACGTTTCCAAAGGGACCAATGCATCCTCTTTGAGCTGGAATCAGGCTGCCTCATTATAGCCCTTGCCAGCCTGGTTCCAGCTCTACAGTGGGAAAGGGCCATAACGAGCCAGCCTGGTTCAGCTCTACAGTGGGAAAGGGCTATAACGAGCCAGCCTGGTTCCAGCTCTACAGTGGGAAAGGGCTATAACG
Organism: Aldrovandia affinis; assembly: GCA_029706075.1. Classification (NCBI taxonomy): domain Eukaryota; kingdom Metazoa; phylum Chordata; class Actinopteri; order Notacanthiformes; family Halosauridae; genus Aldrovandia; species Aldrovandia affinis. Next base: position 981,504 of record JAINUG010000205.1, on the reverse strand, counting down.
AGCCAGCCTGGTTCCAGCTCTACAGTGGGAAAGGGGTATAACGAGCCAGCCTGGATCAGCTCTACAGTGGGAAAGGGGTATAACGAGCCAGCCTGGTTCCAGCTCTACAGTGGGAAAGGGCTATAACGAGCTAGCTTGGTTCCAGCTCTACAGTGGGAAAGAGCTATAATGAGCCAACCTGGTTCCAGCTCTACAGTGGGAAAGGGCTATAATGAGCCAGCCTGGTTCCAGCTCTACAGTGGGAAAGGGCTATAATGAGCCAGCCTGGTTCCAGCTCTACAGTGGGAAAGGGCTATAATGAGCCAGCCTGGTTCAGCTCTACAGTGGGGAATGGCTATAATGAGCCAGCCTGGTTCCAGCTCTACAATGACAAAGGAGTATAATGAGCCAGTCTGGTTCCAGCTGTACAGTGGGAAAGAGCTATAATGAGCCAGCCTAGTTCCAGCTCTACAGTGGGAAAGAGGTATAATGAGCCAGCCTGGTTCAGTTCTACAGTGGGAAAGGGCTATAATGAGCCAGCCTGGTTCCAGCTCTACAGTGGGAAAGGGCTATAATGAGCCAGCCTGGTTCAACTCTACAGTGAGAAAGGGCTATAATGAGCCAGCCTAGTTCCAGCCCTGCAGTGGGAAAGGGCCGTAACGAGCCAGCCTGGTTCCAGCTCTACAGTGGGAAAGGGGTATAACGAGCCAGCCTGGTTCAGCTCTACAGTGGGAAAGGGCTATAATGAGCCAGCCTGGTTCAGCTCTACAGTGGGAAAGGGGTATAACGAGCCAGCCTGGTTCCAGCTCTACAGTGGAAAAGGGCTATAACGAGCCAGCCTGGTTCCAGCTCTACAGTGGGAAAGGGCTATAATGAGCCAACCTGGTTCCAGCTCTACAGTGGGAAAGGGCTATAATGAGCCAGCCTGGTTCCAGCTCTACAGTGGGAAAGGGCTATAATGAGCCAGCCTGGTTCCAGCTCTACAGTGGGAAAGGGCTATAATGAACCAGCCTGGTTCCAGCTCTACAGTGGGAAAGGGCTATAATGAGCCAGCCTGGTTCCAGCTCTACAGTGGGAAAGGGCTATAATGAGCCAGCCTGGTTCTAGCTCTACAGTGGGGAAGGGCTATAATGAGCCAGCCTGGTTCCAGCTCTACAGTGGGAAAGGGCCATAATGAGCCAGCCTGGTTCAGCTCTACAGTGGGGAATGGCTATAATGAGCCAGCCTGGTTCCAGCTCTACAATGACAAAGGAGTATAATGAGCCAGTCTGGTTCCAGCTGTACAGTGGGAAAGAGCTATAATGAGCCAGCCTCTACAGTGTTCCAGCTGGTTCCAGCAGTGGGAAAGAAAGAGCCAGCCTAGTTCCAACTAATGAGCCAGCCTGGTTCCAGCTCTTCCAGCCTGGTTCAGCAGTGGGAAAGGGCCTATTCCAATCTATAGCCAGCCTGGTTCCAGCTCTCTATAATGAGCAGCCTGGGAAGGGCTATAATGAGCCAGCCTGGTTCCAGCTCTACAGTGGGAAATGGCCTAGTTCCAGCCCTGCATAATGAGCCAGCCTGGTTCAGCTCTACAGTGGTTCAGAAAGGGCTATAATGAGCCAGCCTGGTTCCAGCTCTACAGTGGGAAAGGGCTATAATGAGCCAGCCTGGTTCCAGCTCTACAGTGGGAAAGGGCTATAATGAGCCAGCCTGGTTTCCAGCTCTACAGTGAGCCAGACTGGTTCCAGCTGTACAGTGGGAAAGGGCTATAATGAGCCAGCCTAGTTCCAGCTCTACAGTGGGAAAGGGCTATAACGAGCCAGCCTAGTTCCAGCTCTACAGTGGGAAAGGGCTATAATGAGCCAGCCTGGTTCCAGCTCTACAGTGGGAAAGGGCTAAAATCAGCCAGCCTGGTTCCAGCTCTACAGTGGGAAAGGAGTATATTTAAGGGAATAGGAATCATTTTCTCTGTGAAAACAGCTGGGAATACGTTAAAAAGCTGGACGTTAAAAAGGGTGGGACAGTCTGTACTGTAGATGGATCAGTGAGCTGTATTCCGTGTGTGAATAAAAAAACTGGCCAAATCATTAAGTGTGAAACAACATGCATGAGATTAATCTCCTATGAAACAGTGAATCAAATATCGCCTCTGCATTTTCAAGCCAAGATTAGCGTTTGGTTCCGTCTTAACAGAAGCCATTAGCGATGCTCCGTTAGCTTTAATAAACATGCTGTTACATTTACATTTTAAGCATTTAAAAAGCTAACTGTTATTACTGTACTGTCCTTTTAAAAAACATAAAAAATCAAAAATGGGCAAAAAAAATATATTATCAGGTTTTTGTCATGAGCCTTGCTGCATTTAACTAGTGTACACCTGAATACTGCCTACCCTCTTATTATGAATCAGACTAATAAGACTCCCTCTGCTGTTTGTGTAAATTGAGGGTGTTGATGTTCACGCAGGGGGAGAACGCGGAATAGCGGCTCTTACTGAAACGGTTTTACACGGCACAGCGGAGTCATCATTAAGCTCGTCATGAGGTCTGGGGAATTGCCCTCAGAAGCCAAAAATCTGTACAGCAAACAAGCGAATCCTGTAGTGAAGGGAGGGGGAAAATCTGATCTGCGCTTTCATTTATTTGTATTTTTCTTTTTTTAAACAGTTGGGATTTTTTTTTTTTTTTTTTCCTTCTTTCTCTTTTTCTCTTTGAATTGAACCGTGCAGTTGTGCCTCTTGAGTTACACCCACACACCCGCACACCATGACCTCTGCAGCTGAAGTGTGTGCATTCTTCTGATGCACTTCCCTTTGAGCCAGTGACTATTTTACACCCTACAGGTCACACACAGTACTACAGGAGAGCCAATGACTATTTTACACCCTACAGGCCACACACAGTACTACAGGAGAGACAGTGACTGTTATACCCTACAGGCCACACACAGTATTACAGGAGAGGCAGTGACTATTTTACACCCTACAGGTCACACACAGTACTACAGGAGAGCCAATGACTATTTTACACCCTACAGGCCACACACAGTACTACAGTAGAGACAGTGACTGTTATACCCTACAGGCCACACACAGTATTACAGGAGAGCCAGTGACTATTCTACACCCTACAGGCCACACATAGTACTACAGGAGAGCCAGTGACTGTTATACCCTACAGGCCACACACAGTACTACAGGAGAGCCAATGACTATTTTACACCCTACAGGCCATACACAGTACTACAGGAGATACAGTGACTGTTATACCCTACAGGCCACACACAGTATTACAGGAGAGGCAGTGACTATTTTACACCCTACGGGCCACACACAGTACTACAGGAGAGCCAATGACTATTTTACACCCTACAGGCCACACACAGTACTACAGGAGAGCCAATGACTGTGTTGCACCCTACAGGCCACACACAGTACTACAGGAGAGCCAGTGACTGTGTTACACTCTACAGGCCACACACAGTACTACAGGAGAGCCAGTGACCGTTATACCCTACAGGCCACACACAGTACTACAGGAGAGCCAGCGACTGTTATATCCTACAGGCCACACAGAGTACTACAGGAGAGCCAGTGACTGTTATACCCTACAGGCCACACACATTAGCTTGTGGGCATCTGGGATTTGAGGGACTAATGCAGTGGTAAACAGAGGAACCATATTTAGCCATTTTAATCTGTCAGTTTTGCGTTTTTGTAACTGTTGTAGCTGTGTTTTATGGCATGGCGAAGAGGTACAGTTTCAGTCATTCCACCCCAAGGATATCTGATATCTGTCCCCATGACCAGGAAGCAAGCTTGAGAAAAGCCTGAGAGAGGGCTGTTGTGTAGTGTAATGGTCAGGGAGCTGGGCTTGTAACTCAGAGGTTGCAGGTTCAATTCCCAGGGGGGGTCACGCACTGCTGTTGTACCCTTGAGCAAAGTACTTAACCTGAATTGCTTCAGTATAATTCGATTGTATTGATTGTATGTAAAGAAATGTAAACTGTGTAAGTCGCTCTGGATAAGAGCGTCTGCTAAATGCCTAAAATGTAAATGTAGTGTAAAGTGATGTGGTCACAGTGAAGCTGAGCAGAGAAGTGCACTAAAACACTGTACAATGTACAGAAGAGCCAGAAAGAGGGATATTTGCCAATTGTTGATCCATTGGCAGTGCCCAGGACTATATCATTCAGTGAATGTTATTACTGCTCACTGTAACCGGAGAGCCTGAAAGTAGGCCATCGGTGCGAGTGGGGCAGTTGCCGTGGCGTGCAGAGGATTTCTTTCAGTCATGCCAACATATCAGCCCAAAATAAGAAAACAAACCAGAAACCTAAAGTCCTAAATTAGAAATTAGAAATACAAATTCTATGTATGACCAAAAAGGAGCAGGAAGGAGAAAACTGAACTTAAAAACTTAAGATTAAATAGTGCCTCCCCCTTTTCATATTACCTGTGGTATGTATTTAAAGTCAGCGCTCTGTAGTCCTGCTTACTTATTTATGCACTTCTACAATATATTGTTTGTACATATACATAGAAATACACAAATATAAATACACACACCTACATACATCCGTCTATCCCAGCTCACAATAATGACCTAAATCCATGCTGTAACTTCCAGCATGGCAATGGCAGTCGTATCTATGTGCACCAGGATGTGCGTAATGAGGTGTGTAAGACCCGTGTTCGTCTCCTCCTCTCCCCCTCCCCCGCCCCGCCCCAGCGCGGCGATCCTGGACGGGAAGATCTACGCGACGGGCGGGGTGGTGAGCAGCGAGGGTCCGGCCCTGGGGAACATGGAGACCTTTGACCTGGGCACCAACGCGTGGACACTGCTCCAGGGCATGCCCTGCCCGCTGTTCCGCCACGGCTGCGTCGCCATCAAGAAGTACATCCAGAGCGGCTGACTCCGCCCTCCCCTCCCCCGTCATGTGACCTGCGCCCAGAGCGGCTGACTCCGCCCTCCCCTCCCCCCGTCATGTGACCTGCGCCCAGAGCGGCTGACTCCGCCCTCCCCCCCCCTGTCATGTGACCTGCACCCAGAGCGGCTGACTCCGCCCTCCCCTCCCCCCGTCATGTGACCTGCACCCAGAGCGGTTGACCCATCCGCCCCCTCACGTGGCACACATCCTGAGTGGCTGACTCCACCTGATCACATGACCCGCATCCATATCGGCTCTGACTCTGCCCCCGTCACATGACCCACGTCCAGAGTGGTCATATGACACTGCAATGTCATATGACCCAGACAACCTACCCAACCCACTCCCCCCCCCCCCCCACACAGACAGTTGGACAGGGATGGGGCGCCCTGATTCAGACATGGACACATGGATATCCCTCTGACAAAGCACAAATAAGGGGTCATGCAACACTTTTTCAGTTTTTATTTTATGGTTCAGTCTCTGGCCAGGGGTGGGGGGTGCAGTGGGGTTGCACTGGGGAGGGTGGGGGTGGGGTTGGGGGTGGGGGCGGGAATTTGTAAATTATGGAAGGAGAAAATGTTTATTTTAAAAACTCACTGTGATGCTGTATAAATGTTTTTTTTTTTTAGAGAAATTAATAAGTAGACTGAGGGGGAAAAAAAATACAATGTGAAATAAATGGTAATCCATAATCTTGAAGAGGTTTGAGGATCTTTCTTTGACCTGTGGCTCGTCGTGGGACTGGCCTGGCCAACACGGACACGCAGACAAACGTACGCGCACGTATACGCACACGCATGTACACGTGCGCACACATGTACGGACGCATTACAGTGTAGGTCAGGACACGCATGCATGTACACACGTGCACATACACACATATATATGTACACACGGCACACACACCCAGACATGTTTATGTACACCAGTGGTCTCAAACTCAGTGCCACGGAGGGCCATGTGTATGCTGGTTTTTACTGCAGCCTCCGCTTTTGATTAGATAATTAGTTCCATTATTTGCTAAATTATCATGTTGGCTTGCACATAATGTATATCAAGTGAAATTAATAATAATAAAAGTATTCTGTGCTTTAACTTCAAGAATGCACAGAGGTGCATGCATATGGCTAAATGAGTAGTTGAGCCAATTAAGGGAGCAGTAATTGGTTGGAATGAAAACCTGCATACACACGGCCCTTTGTGGCACTGAGTTTGAGACCACTGATGTACACACTGCGCACATGCACACACACTGACATGTATATGTGCACACAGTGCACACACACAGCACGCTCACACTGCGCACACATACTCGCTCACATCACTTGCACACACAACACACACACACACAGGCAGGAACTTATGCACACACATTGGCAACACAGACACACACTAAAAATAATGTACATGGATGGGTGAATTCCGCACCAGAGTTTCAGTCCTCTCCTTTGCCTTAATTTGCCCTGAGCTCGTCCTCGCCTTTATTGGGGGTCGGGACTGTGGGACACACTCTGTGTTTGATCAAATTAACTTTTTATAGCGTAGACTGTTCGCTAATTGTGACCAGCGCTGACACAGTGCTGTGAACTGACTGTATAATTAGCTGTTTAAAATGAATAAATTGGTGAATTGGACATAGTTATTTCTCATAGTACCACACAAGACTGCATAACTGAATGCAACATGGAAAGCTGTTAGTCATTTTCTATCCAGCTCACTTACCTCTCACGAATAGCCACAAAATGCATTCCCATGGCATTAAATAAACATCCCGGCTAGTTCTACAACTGATGGAACCATCGTTAGCTAATGTTGCTAGTAAGCTAGCATAACATACTGAAATTCAATAACATAACATTATAGCAAACACAGCAAACAGTTTAATGAGTTGATGTTGGGTATGGTTTGTTTGGTCTTTTGGTTTGCTAGCTAGCTAAGGTATTGTGTAGCTTAGCTAGCTAGTGTCATGAAGCACAGTTAAGCACTGTGACACCAGTGATATTGGAATACACGTGCCATAGGTTGTCGGCACTTGTTGAGGTTCCATTGATTTATCAACTAATGTGCTAATAACTGGCTGTATTGCCTTCACACAGTCAAAAAGCACCAGTTAAAGGGAGGGGGTTGCTTTTGTAGGTGTGTTTAAGAAAATGTCGCTGAGACTTGTGGCGTGGGGTTAATTTTGGAGGGAAATTCAAGCAGATTTATCTGCCCAAACCCCCCTCAAGATGGAGAATAATTTGCATCCGCACCTCTTGTTTTTTGGCAGTTGGTGGAATCACGTGCAGAGGTTGCAGTTTTAAAGTTCTCATGTACACACTCTGTGATGGCAGCTGCGTAAAGTTCACACATGCACATTTACACAAGCTGCGGTCGCATCTGTAAAGTTTGCACATGCTTTGATTGCAGCTGTAAAGTTTGCACATTCATAATTGCACACTGATTGCAGATATAAGGTTCACGCACGTGAAACGGAGTTGGTTCTGTCTGCAGTGAGTTTCAAACCGAGGATCTCGACGCGACAAGAGAGACGATTAGCCCGCTGAGCTAAACACTCAAGTCCCTAACTCTGGGAACTAATCACACTCTTATCCACGTCACCCTTTTGCAGTGGAAGCTCACGTGCTCACCGTTAACTCACGCGTTCTGACCTCCGCTACACATGCACATGCTGTGATAACAGCTGTAAAGGACAGAGTTTGCCTGCTTTGTCATTGTCCTGCTACTCATCCCTGTGAGGAGTTTTTATGTGGTCATTTGTTAAGAGGGGGCTAAGGCTGCTTTACCTGCTGGGCCCCAGCAGGGGGTCCACGATGAGATGACACCCAGGTAAAGGGAAAATTATTTTTGGGTCTAAATTGCGTGTACCGTGCATAAGCGTGCGTGTCTCAACTCTTCAGAGGGGTCCTTGCCTGAATTTCGACCTATAATTAATGGTGCATATTCTAGCATGTTTTTAATGAGATTTTTCAGGTGCAATCATGGCTCATTCAGTTATAATTAAACACAATTAAAAATGTATGTTCATACTCCATAGAAAGACCTTTTGAGAAATTGGCTACTCAATTAGTGCCCCGTCACAGTTGAGACTCATTAGGGGGGGACAATCTAATTAAATTTTGTAACGGAGCCCTTTACACAAAGCGCTCTCTCTTACAGGATCCAGGTGAAATGATTTCTAATGCACAACAAGGGGGTGATTGCAGTTACGTGGAATGATAAAGTCTTGGGCAGCTGCCATGGGATATTGAACCATTTTGGGAATTCAAAATATTTGTCCCTTAAAAACAAGAGGGAAGATTATACTTCGAGAGCTCGGATGCAACAACAAACGGCGGTTGTCCCAGGCCCTTCGGGACGTGGACCGATCCTGCTGTGGAGAGGATCGCGTTTCTGGCGACCGCAGCATTTTCGCTCTGGCTCGGTAATGGCAACACACAGCAACGCGACCGTGGACACGAGGTGAGGCGTGATCCTGTCGACTAATGATGAAGAGGGCGTGTCTCCACTGTGCCTGGTCAAGTGTCGGTTTCTGCTTACGGGGCCTTGCTAACTGCTCAGACTCTTGGAAGATTTTCACTTGCTGGGTTACAAATTATATGGTCACATTTGGGTTTTTTCCCCCATTTAAATAGTTTTTTTAATTCAAAACTCACACGCTCAAACTGAATTATTATTATTATTATTAATATATATTAGTTTTAGACCTTTTCCCCGTTTTTCTCCCAATTTAGTAGCCAATTCAACCCTCTATTTATTTTTATTCACCCTCCCCTCATGAGCCCGACCCCGGTACTGCAGTTCAAGCTATTATCCCCGCGGCCAGCAATGATCTGCCTCCTCCTAGACGGAACTTTGCCCACCTGCTCTTTAGAAACGCCCTACTGCTCCTCGGCGAGCTCGTGCCGACTTTCCCTCCCCCCACCCTGTGGTGCGGACAGCCAAATGCCGCCCCCGATCGGGGCTCACGACCAGAGTCGGGCTGACGCAGTCGGGTTTCGAACCGCAACCACGATAGGTAGGTCACACTTGCAAAACACCAGTCAATGCCAGTGCGTTAGACCGCTATGCTATTCAAGGCCCCGCAAACTGATTTTTTAGAAAGAATAAATTGGTTGTCAGCAAATGTTTTAAAGAAAAAAAATGTAAAAGCTGAAATATGCTGCTTGCACAAGTATTCAGACCCCTCGCATTACTTTGCTCTGTCCATTATTCCTTCTATTCTGGCAGGTTTTTCCAGTCCCTGCTGAAGAGAAGCATCCCCACAGCATGACACTGCCACCACCATGCTTCACTGTAGGGATGGTGTTACGTGGGGCAGAGGCAGTGTTAGGTTTGTTCCATTCATAACGCATTGAATATTGGCCAAAAAGCTCTATTTTAGTCTCATCTGACCACAAAACCTTTTCAGAATCTTAGCTGGATCACTCACGCATTCTCTAGCATACTCCAGGTGGGCTCTGGGATGTAATGGCTTTGTTCTTGCCACGCTGCCATACAGGCCAGTATTATGCAGTGCTCTTGATAATATTGACTGATGCACTATTACTCAATTTTCAGCCACTGAACTCTGTAGCTCTTTTAGAGTAATTGTTGGTCTCACAGTGGCTTCCCTCAAGTCTCCTCCTTATTTGGTCACTGAGTTCAGAGGGACAGCCTTTTATCTGCAGGGTCTGGGTGGTGTGATGCAGCTTCCACTTCTTGATCATTGAGCCAACAGTGCTCACTGGGATGACCAAAATCGTTCGTTTTTTTGTTCGTTGTATCCTCCTAATCTATGCCTTTTGATAACCATATCCCTGGCTTCCCGAGGATGCTCGTTAGGCTTAATTTTTGTGTCTTTCCTTTTATATACTTTTTTAACAAATGTGTGAAGTAGGTTGTATGTATAACACGTATCAGGGTCAAAAATACAAGCTTGAAAGCAACTAAATGTGAAAATTGTGCAAGGGTCTGAACTGTCGCAAGGCACTGTATACAAGAATGAAGGTTGAACCCGCACACTGTGTGCAAAAAAGGGAATATCCCAAAACAAGGCGAAGGCTCGATGTTCAATTCAAAAGTATTTTAATCCATAAAAGTGAAACAAAGAGGATTTAAGAGACAAAAAGACGTTTCGGTCAAATGACCATCATCAGTATGACCAGGTCAACCTTCATTCATATATAGTGGCTATAGCTTCTGACCTAACTCATGGATTTGATTTTGGGACTGTATATACAACTCATGGAAATTCTTTTGCTGTTTGCGTGTGTGCATGTGTGAGGTTTTTTCCATGTAACTGGTCATGCATACATGCATGCATGCCTGTGCATGATTTGCCCCAAAGTGGGAGAGAGTTGAGAGAGGATTTAATTGTCTGCACAAAACCAAGAGCTGAAGGTGAAGATGAAGAGGCAGACTGGAGCTCCTCAGACTTGGCTAAAGGTCTCTCTCGCTTCTCATCAGACCCAGGGCCGCTCGCCCTCCCGTCTGTGAGAAGAAAACAGAAACTACTCTGAAGGCCGGTCAGGTTCCAGCCCACTAGCCCCAGGTGCTCATGGGAATGCTTCCAGTAATCACTCAGGAGACCACAAACATGACACCGATACCCTCATGAAACGTCCGTTAAGTTTGCATCAAAACTTGCTGTATCCCGCACTTCAAGGCAATTCAGTTGTATAACTTCCCCATAATAAATAAATCGATTGATATCATGGCAAATTGATGTCTGAAAACTGACCACAGTCGATGTATTTCTCATAAATACATAGGGGGTGAAATTGTTATAACTCTTTTACTGGTACCGTTCCGTAATGGAATGTTTGCCAGACAAAAGGAGGCAGAGATGTTGAGCTAGAGCATGGCTCGTTTCTTTGATGAATGAAGACTGTTTTGCTTTGAGGAGAAATGAATGGAGACTTCTCACTTAATCCCCACCAGTGAGACTGTCAGAGTGAACTCTAAACCGCTCCTGCAGACAAACGCCAATAAATGGGGCAAATTCCTCCTGCTGCATTCGGACACATTTATTGATGTGAATTCCTGCAAGATGCTTCAAATGGGCCCCTCGGAGTGAATTACAGCTTAGTCTTTCAGCCTTTACTTTTACAACAACACCACCACCACCACCACCACCACCACCACCAGCCCCTCCAGAGGTGGGTTTTGGCGCTGCTATTGTGTAGCCTAATTCATGCTTCTAAAACCAATTTCTTCGCCATTTATTTTGACGTGCCTGTGATTTTCTTCCCAATCGGAGGTGATTATTGCTGGGGTTTCGAGCATCGCGGTGACAAGTCCCACAGAGAAGGGAGAACCCACCTTTCTGGGCGGGGAGGAGGGGGACACTGTGCTGGAGGAGGGAGAGGTTCACTCGTTAACTCAGTAGTCATTTTTGATAAAGAAATCATACATCTTAGCAACATGTTAATGAGGGCGGTAGCTAGTTAGTACAGTAAACATAACACATTAACTTTTTGTGTTTTGCATAGGCTACCTGAGAATATAAATGTAAAAACTGAACCTTAATATCATACAATACATTTCCGCCCCTTGCTATTATAGGAATTTGCTAATTTCACTCATTTGAAAATGTAAATTTGCCATTCCCAACAGTTACCTAGCAAGTGGCAAAATTATTCGCCATTATATATCTCGCTGTAGTTGGTCATTGTTCGGTTATGGTGTGAAACGGAGTGTACCTTTGCTTACCCAAAGACATCAGCTCTTACTTGAGTAACATACTCAACGTATACAGAGAAAAGACTGTTGCATGTTTATCGATGTCAGGGGCGGTTTTGGGTGAGGGTCCCCAACCCTGGTCCTGGAGATCCATGGGGTCTGCTGGTGTTTGTTTTCAACAAAATCGTCACCTTAACCTCCCGACTGCCACCGGCCCGGACATCTACATCATACAGCACGTTCTTATTTACATATCACGGTTAAATATACTGAAAATATGGACGTGTGTTATATGATCAGATGGAATCTTTTCTGCAGTGCATGCCAATTCCTGGCAAAAAAAAAAAAATCCTGTCCTGGTTCAAGGAAGGGTAGTCTAGGGGAATAGCTGTTCTTTATCTTCAGTGAAGTCTCAAAATATGGCACATCATTGATAATGTGGGCATCCTGATTAGATAGAATCACACAAGCAGCAGCAAAATTCGGACTTACACCAAACACAACAAAGACACAGGTGATGAAGATCCAACCTAAGAGCAATATGTATACCATTTAGCAGACGCTTTTATCCAAAGCGACTTACAGTAGTGAATGCATACATTTTCAGTATATGTGGCCCCAGTGGGGATTGAACCTACAACCTAAGCGTTGCCAACGCTGTGCTCTACCAACTGAGCCACAGAGAACCACACAGAGAGCAGCAACCCTATCCTCATGCACGGCACTCCCCTAGAGGAAGCGGAGGCATTCACATACCTAGGTAGTGTGATGGACATCACTGGAGGGACAGATGCAGACATAAAGAGCAGGATCAACAAAGCTAGGGTGGTATTTAACATCCTAAAGAAGATCTGGAGCTCCAAAACCATCTCAACTAAAACCAAACTACGCATCTTCAACTCCAACGTGAAGCAGGTGATGCTGTACGGATCGGAAACATGGAGAACAACAAAACAAACAACAACCAGACTACAAACATTCATCAACAACTGCCTCAGGAGGATCCTGAATATCTGGTGGAGGGACAAAGTCAGGAATGTGGACCTGTGGGAGAGGACTGGACAGGATCCCATTGACCTACAGATCCTAAGAAGAAAGTGGAGCTGGATAGGACACACCCTCAGGAAACCAGCCACCAACATCACCCGACAAGCCCTAAAGTGGAACCCACAGGGGAAGAGAAAGAGGCCGCCCCAGGAACAGCTGGAGGAGAGATGTCCAGACAGAGATGTCTGGGAGTGGGCACAACTGGGGAGACCTCGAAAAACTTGCCCACAACCGAGTGAGATGGAGGACATTCGTCAGTGGCCTATGCTCCTTGAAGGAGACAAGGGCTTAGGTCAAGTAAATCAAGCATCCTGATCACCAGAGGGGACTATCAATCAAAAGTAGTGAACCTGTTTTGTCACAAGAGCAAGCCAAATCAAGAGAGTTCCAATGTTTACTATGCGCTTTGCATCGCCAACAACAGCAAAGATGTCATTCTCCTGGGTCTATGAGATATGTGAGTATGTTTCACATAGGAAATTCTATCCTTGTGATGGTAAATCTTTGCTACAATATAAGCCCACTCCCGTCATTTTCCGATAAGTATTAGCCAAACAGCCCCCCTGAATGTCCAGCCAGTGCCACCACGATCATATGATCATGTGGCATGATCCAGTGGCATAATCGATACCACCTCCCTTCATATATTGATCTAGGGTTCTAGCCAATTGGATACCCTTTTGAACTATATAAAGTTTTATTTCCTTTGCGTTTACTATCATCAATGGGTTTGTGTGCATTTTACAGCTACCCGTACAGTGCTGCATGAAATTGAAGAGGGTGCACGCACTTTAGAGTTTTGGAAAACTCTTTATACTTATCTCTCTTCGTTTATTTAGATTTATTATTTGGTGTTGCAATATCAAAAGCCCTAAAGAAGACCCAGTTCATTGGACTTTGAAGCTTTGCATGAGACACTAACAGACACTGTAATTAGTTTTGTGCACCGAGAGCAGACAATTGCCAGAAGGGCAATTTTGTCTTGGCTAAAGTATATTTCTTATATTATAATAAAGTGTATATATTATAAATCTTTATCTTGGTGCAATATTTTGATATATTTTATTTATTTTGCTAATGTCAACAGCTGCTGCTAGTGTTTTTGAAAAGTTGTTCATGGTAAATGCCTGTTGGATACTTTTTTACCATTAGGAGACCCTTTCAGACCCTTTCAGCCATCGCGTTTGTATCTGTTTTGTAAGCAAAATAATGATCCATAATGGTTGGTAGAAACATGGGTGACAGAACCAGGTTTTATAGTTTTCATGTTTTTTATTTTGTGTCACAGAATAGAATAGAAATTGATTGGCCAATTTGGCCACCTTGGAAAGGTTTTGGGACACCACTCACTAAAAGCCCCCTAGTTCATAGAGCCCTTGGGCCTATACATCTAATTTTGTACAC